>MU186573.1:18640-34173 GCA_016904865.1 Pissodes strobi | reverse complement strand
CACCCTCGCACTGGAAGATGTTTTTAAGAGGCTTCCATGGAGGAAAAAAGAGAATCAAGATCGATGGATAATACCGGAGCCATCTTAGATTTGCTGATGACATTGTGCTTATATCGGAAGATAAAGCTGAGATCGAGTCAATGCTCCAGGAATTGAGTCAGGAGTCAGAGAGAGTTGGTCTAAAACTGAATTATTTAAAAATAAAAATAATGACCTCGGGATATGTTCAAATACTCGTAGACAACGTTATTATCCAAGTAGTTGATGAATACATCTACCTAGGCCACACCATCAAACTTGCAAAGGACAACCGAGAAAATGAGATTAAGACGTCCAACTCATTTGGAAAAATGTCCCATATACTGAGAGACAACACAATTCCCATCAATTTAAAACGAAAAGTGTATGATAATTGTATCCTGCCACTATCTACCTATGGACTTAAGACAGTCGCTTAAGTTAATGCGAAAAAGCTACGAGTAATACAAAGAGAAATGGAGAGGTCGATGCTTGGAATATGTCTCAGAGATAAAATTAGGAATGAAGAGATTTGCAGAAGAACGGGCGTTGACATCGCAAGACAGAAGGATGGAAGATAGACACCAAGAATCATGCAGTGGCGACCCAGAGAAACGAAAAGGAGTGTCGGTAGACACCCCCCCCCCTGAAATGGATAGACGACATCAGATAGATTGCCGGTAATCGATGGTATCAGGAGCCACCTGATATAGAACAGATGGGAGTGGAAGATGTTAGGAAAGGCCTATGTCCAGGAGTGGGCAAATGATGGCCGACAAAGAAGAAGAAGAACAAGAAGAAAGTATTAAATAAAGAACGGCAAACAAAACTACAATTCTGAAACGCCGAAATTATATCTTACTTAGTGAAGGATTAAATACGTAAAAGAAATGATTAGAATTAGATGTCATCTATACGGCAGTATGAATACACTATCAATTAAAATATAAAATAAAATTTGCTTATAACAGTTGAAATGACAAGAAAACTATTCAGTTAAAGGTAAATGAAAATTCTAGGTAGCTAAAACCTGAAATAAAGTCTCTATTATGTCAATTAACAGAAAAATCAAGCGATTAAAACTAAAACGTTTACCTCTTGCGGTATGCAGAGTAAACCACCAGTTAAACAACAAGTAAGATAGGCCATCTACAATTAATAATAATTACCTGTTGTAAACCAAGTAAAGCAAATGAAAATATAAACTAAATTATGAGTTACTAAACCTAAAATATATTACGTTCACATCTCAGAGTCTACTAGAATGTTATAAGCATAGTAATGTTCTGATTACAATACATTAAAAAGAAAGAACACCCGTGAAATCTAAGATAGTAATACTGCACACCTTCGTAAAAGTCTTTGCTACTATAAAAGATTATAAATTTTATTTTATCTGCTGCATTTATTAACAAAAGCTTCTATATTTTGTGGTACGAATTATTGATTATTAACCTCTTCGGTTCATTAATTATAAATTAATTTATTTGATTTGTTGTCAGTAAGTTTAGCGGACTTCCAGTTGTAGCATTTATTCATATTAATTAATTATTATTCATACGATTATTAATACATAATATGTATTAGCTTTTATAACATTATTGTAGCCGTAAGTAGCTATTCTGATCATCCCCTTTCTTATGATGTCCTCCAGCACTTTGTGACTGTATTTATTTTAGTGGATAATCTGTTGGCTTGCTTAGGTTTATCAGCCAACTAAAGTAAGAATAATTGTGATATTAGTTTAACTTTGCTTAGCTATATTACAATAAGTATATTAACTTGCAGTTCTGTATTTAAGAACTGAGTTAATAACTTACCTTTGATCCTCGTAAGATCGGTTAAATTTATATATTACTTTCGGTTTGAATATTTCCCTTGAAATAGGCTGACATGGCTTTAACTTGTGGTTGTCAATGATTTGTTTTGAGATACTGCTGCTACTTTCTCATTCTATCTGTTAATTCGAGAATAATTGTGAGCTATATTATATTTTCCAACAACGTGGTACATAAAGCATTTTCTAGCTGTTAGTGGTGCTTTTTTCTCATTTTTATTAGCGGAGTTTGACTCACTTTAAATTCTGATAGTTTCTTTTGAATGTCAAATAATGTTTAAAAGCGACTGATATACAAACGCTGGCGCTGCATGTTCCCTGCTAATTGTGCCCGGTCAGTCTAGCTCTTCACGTAACCAAAATATAGATCATCCATCATCTGTTTCCATATAGTTTCCGTGTTACGCGGCCCTTAAAAAGCCGAACCATCTGCCCCCCTTACGTGATTCATCCACTAAAATGCGATGGTCATTTACCTACTGACTATCTGGCTTTTCGATCGTAAAACACGTAAACTGAAATGCATAACATATTAGTCGATCGTTATCTTTTATGAGGAGTCCTCCCGTCCCCCTTATCGATCCGTCCAAAACTGAGAAAAAGCACGTTACTCCAACGAAGTCTTGACACAATTTATGATATTAACCTACTTTTTCGTATATAGAGTAAGAAATAACCATCAAATAAATTAAGCTAATTAATGTTATTAAAACACAGGCAAATTTTGTAGGAACACATACATTTATTTGAAAATTGGCATGTTAGGAAGCGTAGAGTTATATTTTTGCGAATCAGAATTTAACCAAATTTATAGTCCGCCCAGCCGTTGTTGACCCTCGAAACGCATGCAATTGCATGCGTTTCGAGGGTCAACAACGGCTGGGCGAACTCTATCAATATTCAGGTTGCACTGAGCCAAAAATAATGAATGGTTCCTTTATGCCCGAAAGTTTGAAGTAATTATAATAGATGGTTTTATGTCCGCTCATATTCGTGTTAACTTTTGCATTCATAAAACGAGAAATAATGTAGAAATTAGCTCCAAACTCGATTTATTACGGTTAAATACAAGCTTCTCTTCCGAGATATCAAATCACACTCTGCTTTATCCAACAAATGCAACGTTAACAAATTCTTAATCTTATAATATTCACCAAGCTATGTTTGAAGGGCCCTGTTATGGCAGGCTGTGCTTAAAGGTTCCTTCTTGACAGGCATAAATTGTTTAAAATTTTTTTATTTTATTTTTAAGGTCTCTGCTACACCAGACTATGTTTGAAGTTACCTACTATATCAGGCTATATTAAGAGGTCCCCAAATTTACAAGTTTGGGCTATGCAAATAAGTGAAATAAGATCCCTGATTAAGTTCAGGCAAAGGCCTCCAAATTTACAGATTTGTGCTAAACAAGTTTTGTGTAAGTGTAGACAAAGGTCGCAAGATTTACAGCGTTGGAATTGGTAGGCAATATCATTGAAATAAAATTTAGATACAGATCCTCAAAAACAATATTTGGGCTAAGAGATGTCAATGCGATTCCCGAGATGAGTATAGAAAATCACTTTAAACTCGAAATAATGCGGCATTTTATGATGATAGATGTCCGTAATTATCTTTCACCATGAAGTACCTAACATAAATAGAAAGGGTAATTTTAACAGTTCCAACATGACACATGACCCTTTCATCTTTTAAGAGCCCTAATCACCCTTCTATAGAAGTGAAAGAAACGCAAGGAAACTAAAAGGAGAGAGCTTGAACTAAGGCAATAACTTTGTGAAACGCTAATTCAAAGCAAATAGAGTAAGGACAATCCGTCTAAGAATGCAGTTGCTCCAAGAATACTAATAGTATAAAATGCATTATAATTAGGCTCTACTACACCCATATGAGGTATATATAATAATGAGGGATTTTATGATGGTAGATGTCCGCAATTATCTGTCTCCGTGAAGAAAAATTTATAAAATAGGGTAAATTTAACAGTTACAAAACAAAACATCGAGAGTTTATTTTCAGTCCTTTTTAAACTTTAAAAGCCCTAACCAATCCCGTTTCCTCTATAACAGATGAAGAAACGCAAGAAAACTATAGTTTTCTTCTATTAATCGGTATAAAATGCTTTGGATAACAAACATATTTCTGAGCGCACATCTCTAGTTGGTCCTGCCTCGACCGTTGTTGTGGTAGGACGGATAAAGTGTTCTCCGTTAGCGAGCACTACGTGTTTCTATACGAATATCGTGTCTCGCGCTATTGTCTTCTTGGTATGTTTTCGTTTCTTGCGAACTAAAGAAGCAGGCTGATAAACGAACTCGGGCAAAAAGCCTATTTGCGCGTTTTTCTAGCCGATATCTCGGGCCGGATCTGTGATTTTTAAATTCCACTGTAAATAGTTTAATTAATTGCCGAATCGGGGACGGAGCCCCGGCTATTGCCTTGACAATGGACGAGTCGGATGACGGGGATAGCAGTAATCTATCCTTTAAATCGACGGAAAACTACTTCCCAGAACGCTTCATTGCTAAAGTGAAGAAAGTAAGACAGCACCTAGTTGGGAATAGGGAAAAATGCAAGGATTGCGCGGACCGGGTAGGCTCACTTACGTCAATGAGCAGACCGGGACGCATATTTGTAAACAGGAGACGCGTTATCCATTCGAGTAATTCCGCCAATGCCCGAAAAACATTTCATATTTAGAAGACGAGTCCGCCCAGGACTGCCTGATACGTCTGCTGTTTACGTAGCCGCTTAACGCAACATTTGAATAGTTCTTGGAGTTCTTTTTTGAAATTAAAATTGATTGTATGAAATAATGAATAAAGAAGATAAAATAATGATTAAATTCATTATTTTATCTTCTTTATTCATTATTTCACACAATGAATTTTTATTTCAAAAAATAACTCCAGGAAAGGTTTTTTCACTCCACTTGCAACCGTATCTAAAGGAAATTATTTTAATTTGTTTTGGAAAAATTTCGAGAGACCAAGTCTCTTATGAAATCCGTAACTTCAGTAGAATTGCCTTGTTTAATAGAATTTTGTTTAACACATAATCATCGAGTAAATGTTATTGAAGCACTTCATGAGAGGCCTTTGGGATCAACATCTAAATAAAAATTACTGGATCTGTTTAATAGAGGTCATTCTGTGGCCACAGCTTACCATACTTATTGTATGGATGAGATGGAAGAAATGGGTGACGAGTATGAAAACTTTGCGTTTGACAGGCACCACATACCAACAAAATCGGATGTATATAATTTGTGGAAAAAGAAATTTAAAGATTTTGGTGAGCGTACTGGGGCTAATGTGTTGCTCATAAAGCCAAAACTGGCCTGTGCTATAAAATAATAACTTTACAGGATAATTATACTGCTGCTATTTGTACACCACTTATACAACGAGCGTTAAAGATACCACAAGCAAATGAAATTATGTTTGTCGATGCATCCGGTAATTGTGATGTTTATGACCATAAAATATATTATTTTGTGGTACAAAGTGCGGCGGGAGGATTACCCATTGGATGCATTTTAGCTAATTGCCAAAAAAAAATATCTCTTTGTTCTTGCAGTTGAAGGATTGGTAGAAATAATGTCACCAAAAATTCGACCTACAGTTATCTTGACTGGTGACGATTTAGGAGAGAGGAAAGTGCTAAGAAAACATTGGCCAGAAGCAAAATTGCTCTTATGCATTTTTCATATAAAGAAGGCGGTCTTGAGATGGATTTTAACGGCGAAAAACAGCTTACCACTTGTCACAAAAATATTACTCCCTCTTTAAGGAAATTTTACATTCCAAAACCGAAAATGAACTAAACGAAGCCAAACAAAATTTCACTGAAAACTGTGCCCATGAAAATTGAAAGAAAAAATATCTAGGCAATCTGCTCACTTATGGAGAAACTTGACAGAACGCGTTTGAAGTTAAGAGGAAGCGACACTAACTTTGGGTTGCCCAACATTGTTATTTTTTTAGTGTTTTATTTCCGAACTTTTGAGCAACCCTGTATATGAATTGCCCAAAAATGTCTTATTTTAAATTAATTACCTACCTAGAGACTTTTAATCCTTAATCATAAAGTTTTTTTTAGTAATGTACTGTTATATTGTCCTATGGGTGTTTGCCTATTTCCTATTTTCCAAAGTGGTTTGGCCTAAAAAAATAGGTATCTTTTGTTTCAAAGTCAAAACCCTGTTCTACTTACTTGTATACTACCTACTTTAACAAATACATACTTATATGTTGCATTTAGAACTTGCATTTTTTGTCCAGTATTTACAAAGAATAGGTAGTTTATGTTTAGAAAATAGAAAGCTCCTATTTTTACCAGTATAATCCACTACCCACCAGATTTTGGTAAGTACACCAATAAGTATTTTAAATTAACGCAAGAAATTGAAAATAACACAAAATATATTATTAAAAAGCTTTAGTGAATAACAGACGTTTCAGGCAAAAATCCATCTCACTCGTCTGCTATATACAGTTCTCGATTCCGTAAACATTTTTGCAACTGACACGTCTGCCGTTTACCAAGTGGATTTGCCTCACTCGTCTGCTGTATACTACTCTACTTCGGCTCGCGTCTTATGCCGGACGCGTCTCCTGTTTACAAATATGCGACCGGGACGCGAGATTAACAAGGCCCTAAATGAAGCTTCAGATCACTTGAAAGAAAAGCACGGCTTTTTCACATACAAGAAGCCCGAAGCTAAAGCCAAAATAGACACTGGAATTCAACATCGAAACAAAGGTAATCTTTTTAATGAAAAAGACGCGTGACCCCCTATACCTGGTGGTGGTAGCTTCCACGATCACAATCAAGCGACTGCAACAAGAGGTAAGGGTTCTAATGAATATCAGAGTATCCTGGGAGCACCGAAGAAATGACAAAATTATCATGCAGTGTAAACGATGTCAAACACACGGGCATTCGTCTACCCACTGCAAGAAAGCCGTAAAATGTAGTCGATGCGCTGGTCCTCATGAAATTACGTCTTGTAACTCGGAGGTGGCAGCAAAATGTGCTAACTGTGGCGGCGATCACAGGGCAATTAGTCAAGATTGCCCTGTGTATCTGTATAAGGCGAATCAAATCCAGAACAACAACCCCAGACAAAAGAAACAGACGAAAACGCAATACGTACCTGCTCCCTTGCCTGCCACGCCGGCCTGGCGACGGCAAGACGGCGAAATAGGAGGCCGGGGTAAAAATAGAACGGGACAAGCAAGAGAGGCAGCCCAGGACAAGTCGAGTCACCCCTCCCCGGACAGACAGAACAACTATGACAAAGACTTCCCGAAAACTATCGGAACGAGAGCCACACAGCCTGTGAATACGGACTCTAGCAAACAAACAAAAAACGTGAGTAACCACCTACGTTGGGGTTTGGAACCTTCGGCAACATGCACTAAAACAGAGTTTTATCCACAATACCGAAACAGAATATTTGCACTCGACGCGCGTTTCGCTAACCATGTTAGCATCATCAGGAGATGATTAAAACTAAAATTAAAATCTACCTAACTCCCTTTTATACTACTGTTTGCTTAATCAAGCGGAACTAGAAAGAACCAATCCTGGGATCCCGCTAGTCACGCTTGATCAACCAATACAATGGACTATACGGAATAGGCCCTCTATCTCTATTTAAACTATTCTTACATCTAATAATTTCCATACTTTCATATGCGTCTAATAATCTCCTATCAGTTATATTATGAATTAATTATGTCATCCGTCAATAAAAAACTTAAGAAACTCAAGAAAAAAAGTCTGATAGTTCTCAGGAAGTCGTAAACATTGTAGAAAACCTATCTTCTCAATCTTTTGATAAAGCTGCATTGGATCTTTTAAACAAGGGTCTGAATTTTGCATTGCCTCCACCAAAGGATAACTTACTTGATATTGTAGGTAATATAGAAAGCTCTATTCAATATCTTCCTGACTCTACTAAAGGATTTGTTAGAGAAGCATGCAGAAATCAGATCTCAAAAAATCTAATTAATAATAATGTTAACTCTCGACCTGAAAAAGGAAAACGTTTAATCAAGAGATTGAAGGAGAAAGATGTTTTCTATTTAAAAGCTGACAAAGGTAATAAGGTTGTTATATTAGACAAAAGCGAATATTTTCAACGGGTTGATAATTTAATTGAATCCGGGCCCTATAACAGAATCTCAAGGAATCCATTATCTAAGATGGTAACACAAGTTAAAAACACTTTGAAGAAATGTAGCAACCTTATTTCTGATCAAATTAGATACAAATTATCTGTAAGTAATCCTACTATGCCGAAACTATATTGTCTTCCCAAGATTCATAAACCTGGGAAGGCAATGCGTCCCATAGTCTCGGCAATAGGATCACCAACCTATAATATATCCAAGTGGCTAGCAAACCAGTTTGAAAATTTACCTATAAAACAACAGAATTCAGGAGTACTCAATTCCTTAGATTTCATCAACAAAATTAAAGACACGATTCTTGATGAAGGTGAAATTTTAATCTCGTTTGATGTTAGCTCATTGTTCCCTAGTGTACCAATCCCACAGACCTTGCAATACCTTGGTGAATTACTTGAGATGAATAGTTTTGATAACGAAATCAAACAAGAATATTTAACTTTAACCAAACTTTGCATGGATCAAAATTATTTTCAATACAAAAATAACTATTACCAACAACTTGAAGGCACGGCAATGGGCAACTGTTTATCGCCGTTCTTAGCTAACCTTTTTATGAGTAAATTTGAAAATGAAATCAGTGAGGAGTTCGAATATTTTCCAAGAGTATGGTACAGGTATGTGGATGACATTTTCGCGATTTTCGACACAAAAACCGCTAATGTTGAAGATTTTGTAACAAAACTAAACAACCGTTTCCCCACCATTAAATTTACTTATGAAGTCGAGAACAATGGCCAGCTACCATTTTTGGATACTTTAGTGATTAGGAACGATAATAACACACTAGAATTTGATATTTATAGAAAAAATACTGCCACTAACCGATATATTCCTAATGACTCCTTCCACTGCGACCAACATAAAATGGCCAGCTTTCATTTTTTAGTACACCGTTTGGTTAACTTTCCTCTTAGCAGAGAAAGGTTTATTAATGAAAAGGAAACGATTAGGAATATAGCGAAGTTAATGGTTTTAATACTAACTTAATAAATAAACTAATTATTAGGCATTTGTTTAGAAAGACCATTCGTGATTCCACTTCTTTCGTTAATCAGGATGAAAATACAAAATATGTTTCGATACCATATAATCCTCAGTATACTAGAGGACTCCAGAAAGTTTTTAAGGAAGTAGGTTTAAAATTAGTATACCAGACTCAGTTTAACATTAAGAAATTATTAGGTAGTCCAAAGGACAAAATTGAAATATTAGAAAGAAGTGGAATATATGAAATTGGATGTATGGATTGTAACCAAAAATATGTTGGGCAAACTAGAAGATCTATACAGACGAGATTCAAAGAACATATAGCTCATTTAAAGTATGGTAGAACAGAAAAATCAAGTGTTGCCGAGCATGCTTTTGATAATAATCATAGAATAACAATTAAAAATTTAAAATTAATTCATAATATAACTGATAGGAGATTATTAGACGCATATGAAAGTATGGAAATTATTAGATGTAAGAATAGTTTAAATAGAGATAGAGGGCCTATTCCGTATAGTCCATTGTATTGGTTGATCAAGCGTGACTAGCGGGATCCCAGGATTGGTTATTTCTAGTTCCGCTTGATTAAGCAAACAGTAGTATAAAAGGGAGTTAGGTAGATTTTAATTTTAGTTTTAATCATCTCCTGATGATGCTAACATGGTTAGCGAAACGCGCGTCGAGTGCAAATATTCTGTTTCGGTATTGTGGATAAAACTCTGTTTTAGTGAGTAACCAGCCTAACACTAGTCCAAACAATATCGCCTTCAGTGTTTCTAGACTATCAAATATAATTAACGAAATAAACTCTCTAATTAATCTTGAGGAGTTGTTTTTCGCCTTAGACGAGTACGTCTCAATGCTAAGGGCGTGCAACGGCGAGAAGCAACTCCTGATGCAATGCTCAATCAGATTTTTTACCACCGAATTTTCAAAGTACAACATATAATTGTACTTCCAATATCACTGTATATATTTCTTGATGTGTATAAATGTACAACATTATCTCGTGGAATTGCAACGGAATCAAGCATAAGCTTGGGGAATTCCGCAATTTTCTGTATAAATCCCGTCCCCAGATTGTTTTCTTAAACGAAACGCGTTTAGATCACGAATTCAAGTTAAAATTTCGCGAATACAACATCGAGAGAGCTGATAGGCCAGGAGGACGTGCAGGGGGAGTGGCCTGCTTGATACACAGGTCGGTCGCTTATAAGAGACGTGTAAATCTTAACACTGCCATTGAACATGTAGCACTCGAGCTGAACGGCGGCCTGTGTATCGGGGGGGGATACGCTCCTCCAAACCGTCGTTTAACGGAACGAGATTTTCTTGCTTTCCTACTACCGGGTCGCAAGTCACTCCTAATTGGCGACTTCAACGCACATCATGTCAGCTTCGGTGACAACAGAACCGAGCATAAAGGCAAAATCCTGCACGCCATAATTGAAAACAATCTGGACATCCAATATCATCGCCCGAATGCCCCAACATACTACCCTTCTGCTGAAAACTTCAGGCCCTCATACCTGGACATTGCGATCTCCCGAGGGATGACTAGGCTTGATCCGCTGAAAGTGATAAGTGTCCTAAACTCGGATCACCTTCCAGTCGGTATAAGTCTGCCGGCACTAAGGATCGATAGGCGGCCGGAAGCCTACGTGACAACTGTCGCGTACACAAATACTGACTGGTGGGCGTACCGAGAAAGGTTAAACGAGGCCACGGTCATCCCCCGGCAGATCGATACTGTCCAGAAGCTAGAGACTGAAGTTGACACGTTAACGTCCAACATCCAGCGCGTCCGTGACGCAATCTGTCCGGTAGTCAGGAAGAGACCATTCGTGGAAACTCTTCCTGGCGAAATCCTCAATCTCATTAATTTCCGGAACCGGTTGCGACGTAGGTGGCAAAGAACTAGGAACGTAAACGAAAGGCGCCGTGTGAGCGCGATTACTGACCAGATTAAACAGCTTATACGAGAGCACAGAAGTGCGAAATGGATGAGCTACGTGAACGAACTAGGCACGGAGGATGGGTCCTTATGGAAGCTCGCAAGGCGAGTCCGCAATGCTCCCCCTCAATACCCGGTGCTAAAGCATCGAGGACATGAAATCCTGGACGACCAGGGGAAGGCGGAGGTATTCGCGGACTCCCTTGAAGAGATTCACAGACAGGCCCCTGATACCGTGCCATTGCACAGGGAGATCACGCAGCGAGTCCATCTGTTCAGTAATCGTGCTTACCCGATACCGCCATCAGTTTTACAAAAATTGAGCGTAACTCCTAGCCGCCTGCCGAAACACAAGGCTCCGGGAATTGATGGCATCCCTTACCTGCTCCTGAAAAACCTTCCCAGGAAAGCCGTTATACAGTTAATGCACATCGTAAATGCCATAATTCGCTTGCAGTACTTCCCGTCCCCCTGGAAGACTGCGAGAATAGTGCTGTTTCATAAGCCGGGGAAAGATCCGTCCCTGACAACGTCTTATAGGCCCATATCGCTCTTGAGTACATTGAGTAAAGTCACCGAAAAGCTCTTATTGTCGAGGCTTAGCGGGGCAGCCGAGAGGCTGGGCATTCTCCCTAAGGAGCAGTTCGGCTTTCGCAGTGGGCATAGCACGAGTATGCTTGCTGCGAGGGTAGTGCAAGGAATATATGACAGTTTCAACAAACGGCATTGCACAGCCCTGCTTCTCCTCGATATAGAGAGAGCGTTCGACAGGGTGTGGCACGACGGTCTGCTGCATAAACTCTTCATTGATTACGAGTACCTTCTATACTTAGCAGCGCTCGTCGGGTCGTACCTTGCCGGACGCTCCTTTTCGGTGAAGGTGGGCAATGCCACCTCCGCACTAAGGCCGATTGAATGCGGCGTCCCGCAAGGAACAGTACTATCTCCGCAGCTTTTCAGCTACTACATAGCCGACTTTCCTTCCCACCCGGACTCGTCTGCGGCTTTTTATGCGGATGATACCATTCTCTACTCAAGTGCCCCTCACGCGCAGTCCGCCATTGATAACTTGAGTCGGCACATGGAGCTGATCCTTGGTTATTATGAGAGGTGGAAGATAAAATTGAATGCCGGGAAAACCGAACTTGGCGTTTTCACAAGGAAACGATCTCAAAGGGATGTACAACCCCTGCGGATATTGGACACCGACATAATGGCCAAGGATCGGATCAAGTATCTAGGAATCGTACTCGATAGGGGGCTTAGGTTCCACAGCCATATCGTGTATATTAAAAGTAAGAATATGACCCTAATTAACAAACTGGGAATGCTGGTCAGGCATAGATCAGTCCTCAGCCCCAGGAATAAGATAATCTTATATAAAGCGATAACAAGGCCGACGCTCCTATATGGGGCGCCGGTATGGTGCTCCGTGGCCGAAACGCACTTAAAGTCAGTCCAGATTATCCAAAATAGGCACTTGAGAGCTGCATTTTCGGCGAGCATATACACCCGGATCCGGGACCTGCATAGCTGGGCGGACATTGAATACGTTCGCGAATACATTGACCGCCTAGCATGCAGGTTCTACGACATAGGGATACGTGGCTCGCCGGAAACGGCACATATAGCGGATTCACGTTTCGACCCGGAGCACCGGCCACCCCATGGCCCAATACACGGCAGGACAACGCTGTTTTACCTGGAGCCTAGACACCCCTAAACAAGAAAAGCGCCTGAATACGAAAAGTCAATTGTAAATATGTAAATATATGTTATCCCGGGGGATAAAACCCACCCTTTCTTACGCTACAGCCCCTTCAAAAAGAAAGGAGTAGCAGGAGCTCAGAAGTAACGCCTGAAATAGGAAAGATCACCTGAAACAGTGTAATGTAGTAGACTCCGTCCACAGCGCGCAGTGGGCGGGGCCTGCTAGACACTAGGTCTCGTATAAAACAGGCCGACCGGCTCAAGTTCTAGTCATTCCACGTACGCAATGGCGTGCTGTGTTCCTTATACCCTGCAAGCAAATCGTGGACTACAATGCCCAGCTCCTTGACGCAATTCCTCCCTCACCAGGGTGATGCCATAGTATGGCAAATCCCACGAAATGTATATAATGTATATAGTTAAGGTATGAATGAGGGAGTGAATGGGGAGTGAAAGCAAGAGCGAGAAAAGCCAAAGAAACGTGAAGTGGAGTTTTTTAATTAAACTTTTCTCCACAATTCTAACATTCCAATATTTAACCACCTGGAATCTGAAGCCGTCAACTAGCTATGTATAGCGGAAACACTGAAGCGCTATTGAAGGGATTGAATCCCAAAGAATATTAGTCGTGTGGCTGGTTACGAAACGTAGGATTAAGGGTCATAACAACGACCCCCCTCGTAAAGGGATGGTTTATGCATAGGGCTGTGTGGCTCTGCGTTGCTCCAACAAAGGAGCCGGAGCTTTGGAACATAAGATTTATGTATATTCTTCTTTTAATACCTGCGAAGTAGGACATATTGTAAACGCAATGAACTAAATATATGATTATTGATTGATTGATTTCTAGTTGGTCGAAGAATAGTGTCGCTAAACGGCACCTTCTACGACAGGCGCAAGGCAAAATATCAAGTCGAGATGACAATGCGATTCTCGAAATTAATAAAATTGAATATAAAAAATCAATTTTAACCCGAAATAATGCTGTATTTTATGTTAGTAGATATCCGCATCATGAAGTAAAAATTATAAGAAGAATTATAAGAAATTTAACAGTTACAGAATAAAACATCGAGAGTGTGTTTCAGCCCTTTTTACACTATAAAAGCCCTAATCAACCCCCTTTCTTCTATAACAGTTAAAGGAACGCAAGGAAACTAAAAGGAGAGAGCATAAACCACATCAATAACTTTAAGGTACGCTTATTCAAAGCAAATAAAGCAAGGACAAGTCGTCTAAGAATGAAGTTGCCCCTAGATCCGGTATAACATGCATTGCAATTCGGCTCTACTACACTCATATGAGGTATATATTTTACAAAATTAATTAACACTACGAGACCAATCCTTTCAAGTGCAAATGTCAATTGAAGCATTGTTGCCAAGCATATTTTTGAAGCAAAATTATAGTTCAAGCTCCTAAAACCCACTCAATATTAAATATTTGCTTTCCTTTAAGGCAAACACATGTGTGACCCCCTTCACCCTTTCCGGTGGACAATCAGGACATTGTCGAAACAGACAGTCAAACCCCTACGACGAGGTGTAGATGTAAATTGTTGGATTTTGTCCGTAATTAATTGGAGAAATAATAATATCCGTTATACTATGATACCATACCATTCTTATGTATGCCACCTCCCATTCTTGACAGCATGATGAACGAATATTAATCTAAAATTAAAATGGCAAAATAGTAGGTGTAGTTTAACTTTAATTATTATGGACATGTCTTAACCGTTATACTTTATAGCCGCACAAATTTATGGTATAAGATCAGGATTCTCTTAGAAAATTGCCATATTACGAAACGCAGACCTAAGATAATTGCGAAGCAGAAAATACCCAAGTGATCGACCATAATTAGGTTTTCGCTGATCGAAAGAGTATGAAAAATTCCATATTTACCAAAAATTGAAATAGCGCTAACATGTTTCCAATTTTGATAGTCGGTCAAATTAAGGCTAAAAAGGTTACAATTTTTTTTAAGGAGTTGCCCTGTTTGTTGATGGCAGGCCTTTATATAATTGCAAGAAAATAGTCTCTCAAATTCAGGGTAAAATTTTAAATGAACCAAGCAATTTACTAAAATTCGACTTTTATCGGTCGATAAAGAAAAACCGATTCTTTACACGGCGAAAACTAACCCAAACTAATAGTTGGTTTAAAATTCAATTTCGCGTATAATTGTCATATTTCGAAATGAAAACTCTCACATAATAATTATGAACCAGAAAATAACCAAGCAGCTGATGAAAATTCAATTAGTACTGGTCCAAAGAAAATGAATGATTTTATAATTCCCGAAAGTATGGATTCGTTATAAAAGGGTTCAAATTTTTATATTTTTTCCAATCAACTTTGATTAAGATTGAACATGACTCATCATTGCTTAGTTAGATTGTGTTAAATTTTGCTAGTTTTGGTTAATTTGGATTAATAAGGAAAGGTGTCTGTTAAACCTGCTATAAAGTTTTTTTCATAAGTGAGTCTTCCTCGGTCACGTTTATTTTTATTAAAATAACAACTATTGATTGTGATTTCTGCAACCGATATCTAAGTATTCCGAAGCCAACCAATTCGGCCAATCTAAACAAAGGCTAATTAGGTCTATCAGTTTCAATTATCTCTCGGTAATATGCCGAAGTGTATTGGCAGATGGTCCCTGCGGGGGGCGCCTAGTGCACCCTTTTTATAGGAAAACATTCTCGCAGGGGGCTCAAGTGCCGGTTGACTGCGAATTTTGTTGTTTCATCTGACTGATGACGCCATATCCCGGGGGGTTAAAATATCATAAATACGAGGAATACTCCGTTGAGGATTCG
>MU186573.1:0-18630 GCA_016904865.1 Pissodes strobi | reverse complement strand
ATTTAATCAATTTGTCCTTCCATTAAAATTTTATCAAAGCAGTTTTTCGAATATTTTAGCTAATCCTTATCATTTTTCTTTGCTTTATTAAGGTTGTGCAATATTGACTAACTATAACATATTTTGTTACATTAAATTATAGCGATTTACTAATTTCATTGTACATTTTTGTTATCGCTTTTACAGTGTTTAATTACTATAATTATCCGTTCATCATCATCTTTATTAATTTGTTCTTCTATTAAAATTTTATTGAAGCAGTTTTTAGGGTATTTTTGATCATTTTCATATTTTTTCTGCTTTATTGGATTTGTCTATTATTGGCTTTAACTATAATATATTTTATCAAATTTGAGTTTATTGATGTACTAATTGTATACATTTTGGTTATCGCGTTTACTATTTTTATTTCTTATTCTTGATCAGTTTCAATTCAAGAATATTATAATGTATTAGATATTCTTATCGGAAGATTTTATTTTTGATTTACTTAATCATTTAAATTAATACGTCCTTCCTTCATATATAATTTTGTACATTTTTACTATAGCTTTTGCAGTTTTTATTTTTTATACATATTAGTTTTCGAATCAAGAATATTACAATGTATTAGACCTTCTTATCCAAATATATTCTTTTTAATTGACTTAACTATTTAAATTAATTTGCCCTTCTATTAAAATTTTGTTAAAGCAGTTTTTTTGAGTATTTTAGCTCCATTACTGTTTGTTTTTTCAAATAATTTAGATCATTCTTGTAAATTTTTTGATATACTCAGTTTGTGTATTTGATTTTAGCTATAATATATTTTGTGAAATTTAATTATAGCGATGCACTAATTCCGTATATTTTTATTACTTTTATTTCTTATTCATGTTAGTTTTCAAGTTAAGAACATTTTAAGGTATTAGACATTCTTATCGAAAGATTTTATTTTCGGTCGACCTAATCATTTAAATTAAATTTAATTTGTCTGCATTACAATTGTATTGATGCAGTTTTTTCGAATAATAAAAATCAGTTTTATTAAATTTTTTGATTTGCCCAGTTTGTGTGTCATTGCTTTTAACTGTAATATATTTTGTTAAATTAAATTATAGTGGTATAGTATCATAGTATTTTTGGAAGTGTTTCATTTAAATTGTACTTAAAATCTAAAAAATCATCGAACGATTTTGAAAACCGAATTACTGCCTTTATTATCTTTTACATCTTTTATTTAAAATGCGATATTATTTTTTTCTACTACAGTGCGTAAAGTACTCACTTTACGCACTCTCTAAGATTCGTAAAATAGACCTTTTTAATGTGCAGTGCGTAGAATAAGTTATTTTACGGACCAGTGCGTAAAGTAAATCTGACATGTTTTTTGACATTTAGGGCAGTGCGTAAAACAATATATTTTACGCACTAGTGCGTAAAATTATTTCTTTTACGCACTAGTGCGTAAAGTAATTTAATAATATTTTTGTTTTTTTCATATCTTTTTCGGTAGTAGAAAAAATTTTGTATGCTACTCATCACTTTACAGACTTGTTGCATAAGTAACTATTTTAATTATATTGACTAAATATGATAGCTCTCAAACTGTTATATTCCTGATAGTTTAATTAATTTAGTTACAGAAACTAAAAAATGTTTCAGCTATTCAATAGGTTTCAATAGGTAGTTTTATAACTTATTTTTACTTTAAGTATTTACTAAAGGAAGGAGGTGAGAACCTTGTATTATATTTTATAGATTCTACTAATTTAGGCCGGTTTTGTAATTTATTTTAATGTTTTTCGGTGTATTTAACTAATTTTTGATTTTAAAACAGAATTTAATCCACAATACCGAAACAAAATTTTTACACTCGATGCGCATCATCAGGAGATGATTAATCACCATGATGCTAACATATTTGCGAAACGCGCGTTGAGTGCAAAAATTCTGTTTCCGGATTGTGGATAAAACACTGTTTTAGTGCATTTTGCCGAAGGTTCCAAACCTCAACATAAATTTTGGTTTGTTTTAATTTATATTTACTAAATATGACATACTTCAGGACATGATGCCTGTATTATGTAATTTAGTTTTAGAAACCAGTTTTTAATTTCTAGGTCTTGCCGATATTTTTAATTCTTATTTTCTTATTTTAGTTACTTTTATTATTTGTTATTTTATTATTGCGTTTTAGTTATATTTTAAACGCTAAAAAAATTTATACTGGATTTAATTAGATTTTTATAATTTGTTATATTTTATTAATTCGTAATTATCATGATTTAACTCATTTCGATCATTCCGGTGTTTGTTTTTATTAATTTTCCCACATTCAGGAAATATTGTAATTATTTCTTATTTATATTAACTAAACCTTTCAAAGTATCATAATCCTGATGTTTCATGTTAATCAGTATTGGAAATTAAACTTTAGTTTTTCTTTCAACGTTGTTAACGAGCTTTTCGTTGATTGGTTATTTCCGTTATTAGTATTAATTTTTAAAAATTTTTTTAAATAATTATTTTATTATTTGTTATATTGAATATACTCCACAAATATTAATTGATGACGTTTTGGGTTAGTTTATTATCGATTTTGCACAAAACACGTATTCTTTATAAAAAGCTCTGCTTTTTGAGAGACCTCGGAAACATAAGATGACTTAAATTATGAGTTCAGGGTGTTTCAAAAATATTAATATTTTAGAGTTGCGAAAATATTTTTTCTTAGTTTTTCATTTTACGCAAAAAAAATTTATTCGTTTTAAAATACGCTGCTTCTTGAAAAACTTTGAAGTAATTCAGTTAAGGGTGTCTCAAAAATACTAATTTGTAGACTTGCAAATGATTTTCTTTCAAATTTTTGATTTTACGCAAATAAAGTTATTATTTTAAAAATATTCTGCTTCTTGAAAAACTTCGAAAACTATAACTTAATTTAAGCATTAATTACAGGGCGTCTCAAGAATACGCATTTTTAGACTTTTAAATGGATATTTCTCCCAATTTTTGATTTCATTCCTAAAACTTATTTTTAAATTAAAAAGACCTGTTCCTTGAGAAGCCTCGAAAATATTTTAATGGATACGCGTATATTTTAAATTAAAACGCCTTGTTCCTTTTAAGTTTCAAGATTCATATTTTTGAGATAACCTGTAATCAAAACTTAAATTAAGGTATGATTTTCAAGGATATTTTAGAAGTGGAACTTTTTATAAACAATATTTTTTGTGTAAAAATAAAAATTAAAAAAAGTCTCAAAATTTATATTTTTGGGACCATCTAAAATCAAAATTTAGTGTCGTGGTTTCTCAAAAAGCACATATTTTTATAAAGTGTAAAATAGCTTAATTTAGAAAGGTATAAATATACCGCAATGTAATATACAGGGTGTTCGTTTGAAAACTTTATATAAAAAAACCAACACAAACCACTCAAAAATTTTATATGGGAATGGCTCCTTTCCGCCTAATCTCTATGCAAGATACCTTTATATTCCCTATATTTATGAATTTCGTTTTTTGAAATCAAACTAGCCATCGTTTAATATATTTTGGAATATTTTATATAAATTCTACCTAAAAACCAGATAAACGATTTTAAAAATGGAATTATTTTTGTATATTTTAAATTATTTTTTAATCATATTGACTAAATATGATATATAATTCTCAAACTGTTGTGTTCATGATTTATTTCGTTTAGGTACAGAAAATAGATTTATTTTTTTTTTAATTTTTCAAACATGTTTTATTAATGCTTTTATATTTTTTCATTATTGATCTGATGGTTTTGTGGCTGAAGAATGAAACAAATTTATTTACAGAACTTTGTAGTATATTTTATGAAGTTTTAATTATAGTAAATCTATTAACTTCGGCCGGCTTTGTACTTTCTTTTAATGTTTTTCGGTTTATCAATTTAATTTTGTAATCGTTTTAATTTATATTGACTAAATATGTTATATAACTTCAGACAATCATGAAGCATGTCCTTGATGTCTTGTTTAATTTAATTGTAGAAACTAGATTTAAAATTTTCAGCTCTTTCAATAAGTATTTTGTACATGCACACAGTATTCACTCTTCATTTATTACATTTTATTATTGCAATTTATATTTTTAACTTATTGAGCCGATGATTCTGGGTGTAGGTGAATGAGACGAATTTATTTACAGAACTTTGTAGTATATTTTATAAAGATTTGATTATTGTAATTATTTCTTATAATGTTTTCCAGTTTTATCAACTTAATTTTGATATCGTTTTAATTTATTATATTAACTAAATATGATGTATAACCACAGACTATCATGGAGCATGTCCTTGATGTTTTATTTAATTTAATTTCAGAAACTGGATCTTAATTTTTCTGCCTTGCCAATAAGTATTTTGAATACTTATTTTTGTTATTAATATTTTAAGAATTATGTATTTATATGTTAAATGTCTAAAACATTTTTAAATATTATTGAGTATTTCTCCTATTTTATTACTGTTTGTTTTTATTCATTTTATTATATTAAGAAAATTTTATACTAAACATATCATTCCTGATGTTTCACTTTTAAGTCAGGCTTTGAAAACTTTAGTTTTTCAACGTTGTTAATGAGTTCTTGTTGATCGGTCATTTCCGTCATTAGTATTATTTTTCTTTCATTTTTGTTTATATAAATAATTAAATTATTATTGTTTATATGGATATACATTAAATATACTCCACAAATTTTAATTGATGACATTTGGGTTAGTTCATTATCGATTTTGCGCAAAACAAGTATTTTTGATGATTAAAACAGTTTTAATGATCTACTGATGACGCTAACATGGTTAGCGAATCGCGTGTCGAGTGCAAAAATTCTGTTTCGGTATTGTGGATAAAACTCCGTTTTAGTTAAGTAATTTCTAAATATACTTAGTATTATACTTATGAAAATCCTATAACTTAACAATTTTAAACATAAATCGTTATCAAAACTTTACCGCACGTTTAGGCACATATGACGACTTTCGGTTTAAGTAAAGCAATTTTGAAGCCATTCCGATTTACGTCTTAATGTATGAGTCTGGTCGGTGTATTTTATCGCAAAAATTCCTTAAACGGCAAGGTGCAGTAAATGCACCCTTAAAACTGTCCGCTATTTTACTCTCCCTGTTGTATAAGCTGGCTGGCTTTCCACCCTAAATTATTATTTCCTTTGTATGCATCCGTCTGTGGAGCGGGCACAACATCGCATTCTAAACAACGAGCGCGGACTTGATAATTACGCAACTTGCGCTTAGAATGTGGCTAGCCTGGCAATCAACAGGGGCTTTTGTGCTGGTGGATTGTGTTTATATTAATTTTAATTTTATTTGCCTTCCTTATTAATTTGGCGGTTTACTTTTTGGGAGATTTGTTTGCTGATCGAAATCTTTGGTGGTTAGTCAATATTATGCTTAAAGGGGGGGCTTGATTATTATTTTTACCTTTCGCAAATGTTCTTAATAAAAGTATCTCGAGCGCAAACTTTAGCGCTTGACACGGTACAAAAATGAAGTTGTTTCCTGAATCATGTTTTTCTCCTTTGTCTTACGGAACCACGAGAAAGTATTTTGTCCAAATCCTTAACCGTTTCGATTTAGATATTGTTCTTGGCTAAAAATGAGTATATTTTATAATACAACTTGAAACTTTATAAATCAGGGTTTATTGATAATGAATATGTTTATTGATCTGTAAACATCTTACGCGGCGGTATGAGGGTAAATCTCGGGAAAGTGGGACGGAAATGTGTGGACGAAAATGGTGGGACGGAAATGTGGGGACGGAATGTGTAAACCGATTGTGACATTAGAAGCCGTGCGCATTGAGGAGCACGCTAATCCAGGACGGCCGTGAAGGATTTGTATACAATTTTGCCATTTAAAATCGTTTTTAAACGGATTTTAGACGATAAAAACGCATATTTTAAATTAAACGAACCGTCAAAAGTATTATTCAGATGCCCAGACTTTTAAAACAAAATATTCAGTCATGGCCCTTTTCTAAGATTTGCAAAGTATGGTTTTTTAATGGACGGTTGAATTTAAAATGAATTTTCGCTTCAAACTCCAAGACAAATTCGTCTGAAGCCACGGCTATCGTTCTAAAAAAGTCCGAATTTTCGGATTTTTATACAATTTTGCCACTTAAAATCGTTTTATAATGGATTTTAGACGATAATTATTTTAAATTAAACGAACTGTCAAAAGTATTATTCAGATGCCCAGACATTTAAAACAATGTTGAGTTATAGCCCTCTTCTAAAATTTGCAAAATTTGGTTATTGACTTGCCCAAATCAAAGGATGTCGGCCCAAGATGAGTAGCTGATAGTGAATAAGCTGTGTAGATTTTCGTGTTGAATTTGTGCAGTGTATTAATCCACTCCGAAGCTGTCAGTTACTATTGTTAAAGAATCCTAGATATTATAAATACGAATGTGTTTGTTTGTTTGTTTCTTACGCTTTCACGGATAAAGTGTTCCCATCACCATGAAATGTTGTACAGATATTTCAACATAGGATACTTTTATTTTTTACCCGCGGCTTCGCTCGCGTTGATTTTTACGGTTAGTTTTAATCCTATTTTTTATTTTCTTGAGGTTATATTTGTAAAAAGTTTTCTTCTTGATTTTGAGCATGCCTTGGGTTAGTTTTGATTAGGCTTTGTTCGTTGTGTCCCTGTAGCGGGCGAAGCGAGCGGAGGGCTATGCGTGAAGGGTAATATTAGACAATCTAATGTAAACGTTACAAATGTAACGCACGTCAGGCGGTATCTGTGACGGGAATGTGTTGTGCAGGCTGTCTGTAACCGTTAATGTAAAACGTGTTCTTTCTAACGCCGGGCAACCAATTCCAAATAAGTGCTTGCTTATATTCAGGCGTCACGCGGCCTAAGGCGGCATTAGATTTTTAAGTCAATGTGTCGATATAGGATATGTTTACACATCAGTGTCTCGAGTACTAGCAGACTCGCTCAATTTTATTTTTCTTGAAGTTATATTTGTAAAAAGTTTCTTTTATTGTGAGCATGCCTTAGGATAGTTTTGGTTAGTTTGTCTTCGTTGCGCCCCTGTAGCGAGCGAAGCGCTATGCGTGGAGTGTAATAATATTAGACATTCTAATATGAACGTTACAAATGTAAATATTAAACAACGCACGTCAAGTGGTATTTGTGACGGGAATCTGTATTGCATGCTATCTGTAACCGTTAGTGTAGAACGTGTTCTTTCTAACGCCAGAATATAGGCAATCAATTCCAAATAAATGGTTGCCTATATTCAGGCGTCACGCAGCCTAAGGTGGCATTAGATTTTCATGTCGATGATCTGATTCAAAGATATTATTATCCAAGTTATACATTACATATAAATAAAGATAAATAGGTCACATCAAATTTAAGTAATACACTATTTAAAATTTCAGTAAGTATAGTTAATATAGTTAACCTATCTACCACATCTCTGGATGGAATATTCAACTAGACTCCACAAATTGAGACTGTGTTTGACATATTACCATCCTGTATAAGGCAGCAATACAACAGAAACTAATGTTTGATACACAGGTATTTTGTAAAGCTAAAATAGAATACAGTAATATAATATAATAAAATAAAAGAAAATTAAATACTAAATTAAATAAGGTAGGGGAGAAAGAAGCCACGGAGAGGAACAACTACCAAGAACAAGCAAGCGAGGGAGCCAAAATCAAGAGATTTATTCCTTCATTATGACATAGAAACTCTGTTTAGTTAATACTTTGTATTTATAAAATTTATTCTTGTTTTTCGATAACATTCTAATTTCCAATGTGAGCAAATTGAAGAATTTATGGGCAAAAAATAAAAAGTTTCTTTATAAATGCTATTTATTAAAAAATGGCGTTTGAAGCATTTTGTTTAGTACAGATCTGGTTTGATACAGGTGATCAGCCTGTGTGAAAATGTTCTTAATTTTCAAAAAATAGAGAAGACAGCTGTAAATATACATTCCGCGTAAATTAAGCATTTTATTTTCGTTGTAAAGTAATTCTGTAGAATATCTGTTGAATTTATAACTTATTATTTTTAGCAGTACAAGTTTATATATTGTAATTTCTAGAAACATATGTATTATAGTCATGATGACAGCGCGTATTTTAAATTAAACCCTGTAATCAAAACTTAAATTAAGGTACGGCTTTTAAGGTTTCTCAAGATGTAGAAATTTATATATACAAAATAAATTTTTGCGTGAAATCAAAGTTGTAAAAAATGTCAATTTCCAACTCTCAAAATAAAATTTATATTAATATGGGTTTTCAGGGTCCCTGAAAAAGCAGACCTTTTTATAAAGAATCAGTTTTTTTGCACAAAATCGATTATAATAAATTCCTTCCCCTTTGCAACCTAATGTTTGGACAAACTGTCTATTGTCTAAAATTGAAAGCAAAGGTATGCTTTCAATTTTAGACATGTTTATATTTTAAACATATTATGTACAAGGTACATTTTGGTTGCAATTGCGGGGTTTCTCGGTTATCAGTAGAGATAGACCCTACATATAAAAAAAAATTGAGCGAGTCTGCTCGTACTTGAGACACTGATGTGTAAACATACCCTATATATGAGTAGTATGGCGGCCGTACACTAAACATGCGTGTTCGTATCGCTCCAGTATTAACTGTCAAATTATAACGTATAAAGCGCGGATTGTTGCTTGAAAGTTGGGTGACTATTTATAAAACAGTGCATCAAAGTTATCTATCTACCAAAACTGCCACCAAATGGAGTAACTGATTCCAAATCTTTGATTAAAGAAACAATAAAGGAATTGCTCTTCGACGAGGAATTCATGTCTAAAATATTCCAAGCAGCTAAAGAGCGTATAGATTCCATCCAAAAGTAATAAACAAACAAAACAAACAACAAGCAGTCATCGATCAGCTCGAAGGTAAAATAGAGAGCATCCGTCAAAACGAAAAGCTTAACTACATATGCATATATTGAGTCGAAGAACATTCAAATGAAAATCTTAGAAACACTGAGATTATAAATGGAAAAATGAAGCTCCAGATGAGCAAAGATGACATTATAAAATGCTATCGTGTAGGTGAAAATAAAGAAAAACCTCGGCCGATAATTATTAAATTTGTCTCATTTTACCAAAAATACAAATTACTCAAATATTGCAGAAACTTGAAGGGGACAAAGATCTCCTTGATGGAAGACCTGACTAAAACGAGATTGTCGCTATACCATTCAGTATTGGCGAAAATGGATAGGAAACTGGTTTACACCTGGGAGGGAACTGTGTATGTTAAGAAAGAAAATGGAAAAACCATTAAAGGAAAACATTTAAATGATTTAGCGTTGCTAGATAATTAAAAGAGCGCGCGGTATGAATTAGAATTAGAATTAAAATTAAATTTTCTCTTCATTATTTTTGTTTCGTCAGATTGCATTATCATTATTAAGTTTTTACATATTTCTTACAATATTTGTTCGATAATATTTTGAATAGCTTTAGTATTGTGGTTTGTAGTACTTAGGTCTAATGTTGGAATTTTTGGAGGGGTTGGACGGGGCCGCGGATTACCATGTTTTGGTATTGGATGGGGTTGAGCGAGTTTGGAGTTTGGTTAAAGGCACTAACAAGTTTCATATTAACATCCGAAGTTTGAGAAAAATTTTTGATTAACTTCTAATATATCTGGAGACAATTAAATTGAAGAATGTTGATGTATTGAACATTTTTAATTGATGATGTTCAATTATTCCATATCAATGGTCATAAACTGATCTACAATAACTCAGCAATTAATAAGATTGATGGTCTAGTAGTGCGCATACGAGATTTTATATCGTCTTCTACTGAGATAATACGTATGTACGAAACAAACTTGATAGTTCCGTATGTATAACTGCATGCTATAGACCCCCATCAACAAACTTGCATCTATTTTTGCAAGATCTTCAAGAATATTTCGATAAATTAAAAAAGGCACAAATACAACTCTTTATAGGAGATATAAACATAAACTTACTTCTAAGTACGGATGCGTGTGTGAACGAATATTTGAATGTTTTGAATGGAAGTGGATTGTTCAGTTGTCTGAATGAACCTACCCGAGTAACAGAAACAAGTAGCACCCATATTGATCATATTTTTATCAACAGTAAAAATGTTGATTTGAGGAATATTAACGCTTTTATTGCACACACGGATTTAACCGAGCATTATTTTATAGGTATTTCTTTAAATTTAAAATTGAGAAATGTGCCGATACTAAAACAAAAAACAAAATAGCGCAACTAAAATTAATTATAAAAACTGTAAATATAAAAAGAATAAACCGTGGATTACCGCTGGCTTAATTAAATCAATTAGAAATCGTGGTGCATTGAAAAAAAAACACTTACGAAATTTCTCTGCTGAATCAAACGAGCAGTATAGAAGTTATCGAAATAAATTAACCAAATTGATTCTAAAAGCAAAAAATTATTATTACTCAAAAAAAAATTCGAGAATGTCAAAATGATTATAGGAGGATTTGGCAACAAATAAATGAAGCTACCAACCAAATCGCCTTAAGAAATTACATTAAGGTAATAAAAAACAACGACGACATAGAAATTCATGATGACCTACAAAAAGCAGAGCTGTTTAACAACTTTTTTTGCAGATATCGGTAAATCTATGGCTAATGGAATCCATACTACGCCTAAACCTAGTCATATTATAAGAAAGACAACCTCTAAAAAAATATATCTTTGCTCCTGTTAAAGAATCAGAGCTAATTAACGTCATTAACTCTTTATAAAACAATTCAGCGCCTGGTGAAGATCAGATATCTACCGAAACTTTAAAATACATCCACGAATACTAGGGGTTCGCGAGACCGAGACCGAGACCGAGACCTGGTAAGTCTCGGTCTTGGTCTCGAAGAAAAAATTTAGTCTCGGTCTCGGTCTCGGGTCTCGAAGCTCGAGACCGAGATCGAGACTACCTTGGTCTCGGTCTCGGTCTCGGAGATTTTAATTGATATAATATCCTATATTATACACGAAATGTGTTTAGATTTCTCTAGAGAGTTCAAAAATGTAGTAATATACAGGGTGTTCCATTTAAAAAACAATTCATCCATGGCGTAAGTCTTTTGTTTTTGGTTCAAATGGTTTTTTGGTTCAATTTTTGAATTTAGCAGAAAAATACATCGAATGGCTATTTTGGTTTGTTTTAAAAATGTAGGGAAGGTCAAAAGTAAGTCCCTGTTCAGTCCTCGTTGGAACACCCTGTACAGGGTGTCTCATTTTCGATGATATTACGGGGTATCTCACTTGCGAGTAAAGATAGACAGTTGCGGTTTCCCCAATACTGTGCTACTTTTTTGTGAAAAGAACGATGGCATAAACAAAATTTTCATAGCCCGCTTCGTTTCTGAGATACAGGGCGAAATTGAACATAATGCATTTTGGGACCTCCCTCGTATCTCCGTTATCCTTTAACATATCGCAAAGCTAAAAACTTGCTCTTATATACTTTTTTACGTAGAACCCAGTGGCGTAGTCAGATTTTTGCTGTGAGCTGTCAATTTTAAGCTATAAATCAAACTTATGTTTTTTTAAATAGAACACCCTGTATATTTTTCTTTCGTTTGAATGGAAATTTTATAAGCTTTTTAAAATTATATAATATATGAAATGTATTTTAAATAATAAGCCTAGAATTCATAATTTCACAAAATGTATCTCTATACGACACTCTTGATGAGTATAGTATAAGCATTATCTTTTAATCAACGTTATAAGTATTAGTAGGAAGAGATTATCAGAGCAATGGAATGATCATTTTTTTTATTGACAAGACCTGTCAATGGCAAAATTTATATTTTCTGTGTAATATTGTATTTTTTACGATTATTGAAAACGAAAATTATGAATATTTTGAAAAGTATGACATGTTAGTCTGCTTTATACAGAGCAATGAAAACTCCCGTGAAGCTTCTCAACTATTATTCAATATGTTTGTTTGAATATTTATTTACCTTTTGAATTATTTGGGTTTATTTTTTATTTAAGTATCATTTTAATTTATGGATATTCTGAAAGAACACAACCTGGTCATTTAATTTGTCTCATTTCAGGAATAAAGAGAACATGGAACATTTATCCGGCCCCTACCAAAAACGTATAATAAGGAAAATCGCGGTAAGGGCGGAAGCAACGTTCCTTGTTCTACCTATTTTTTTCTTTATTCCGGAAATCATTAAAAGATCAGGATGCCTTCTTTCGGGATATGTATAAATTAAAATGATACTTAAAAAAAACCCAAATAAGTCAAAAGGTATATAAATATTAAAACAAACTTACGGGAATATAGCTGAGAAGCTTCACGAAAGTTTTCATTGCTCTGTATAAAGCAGACTAACATATCATATTTTTCAAAATATTGATAATTTTCATTTTGAGCCATCGTAAAAAATACAATATTACACAGAAAATATAAAATTTGCCACTGAAAGGTCTTGCCAATAAAAAATTACCATTCCTTTGTCCATTGTTCTTAATAGTATCTGCCTGCTAATACTTATACCGCTGTTTAAAACACAATGCTTATACTATACTCATCAAGAGTGTCGTATAGAATAGAGACACATTTTGTGAAATTATGGATTTTAGGCTTATTATTTAAAATACATATCATGTATTATATATTTTTATAAAGCTTATAAAATTTCCATTGAAATGAAAGAAAAATATACAGGGTGTTACATTAAAAAAAAATACAAGAGTGTCGTATCGAGACAAATTTTATGAAATTATGAATTTTAGGCTTAATATTTAAAATACATATAATGTATTATATATTTTTATAAAGCTTATAACATTTCCAATCAAACGAAAGAAAAATATACATGGTGTTCCATTTAAAATAACATAAGTTTGATTTATAGCTAAAAATTGACAGCTCACAGCAAAAATCTGATCACGCCACTAGATTCTACGTCAAAAACTGTATAAGAGCAATTTTTTAGCTTTGCGATATGTTAAAGGATAACGGAGATACGAGGGGGGTCCCAAAATGCATTATTTTCAATTTCGCCCTATATCTCAGAAACGAAGCGGGCTATGAAAATTTTGTTTATACCATCGTTCTTTTCACAAAAAAGTAGCACAGTACTGCGGAAACCGCAACTCTCTATCTTTACTCGCAAGTGAGATACCCCGTAATATCATCCAAAATGGGACACCCTGTACACATAAAAACTACCAATTTATGTCAATTTTGTTGTCAAAGTAAACGCTTTTTCTTATTATTTTTTACATTTCTTATCAGTTGTAGCGTGGCCATACAAAGTGATGTCATTTTCAAACATTCTGTATTAAATGGAAAAAATTATTTTGAAAACTCTTAAGATTTAACGGTATACAGGGTGCCGTGAAATTAGTGGACGAAACATCAACCATGTATTTATCGGTCAAAAATAACTAACATTTTTCTTATACTACTACTGCCTCTTAAAAATGGGCCACTGAATATGGTTTTCTTTAATTATTTCCGAAACGGTGTAAAATAAATAGAGTTTTAAAATTTTGGGATTCTACTAACTTTAATATTCTGAATTAAAAATGGAATTAAAAATAAAAAATTTTGGTCAGGTGCGAACATTTTAGGGGGTGAATCTACAAATTAACTTTTTTTTGGGCTAACTTTTTATATATTTTTTCATCAAATTCAAAGTGCCTCTTAGTTTGTTTCGCTAGGACGCAGCGTTTTTGAGAAAAAAGGATTTTAAAGTATACTGACTGCCAAAACCGGGTGTAAAATGAAGGTTATAATTCTTGATATTCCCCAAAAATTTCTTTTGACGTTACAAAACTTCATATTATTATAAAATACTAGAAACACTTGTTCCAGAAAAAAGTTGACAGATTTTCAAAATTTAATAAACCATAGCATAGCGGAATACATTTATAAGCCGTTTTTCTCAAAACCCTGCGTGATACGAAATAAGAGACACTTTTTTTACGTAAAAAAATTGAAATTTTCAAAATTTGAAAAAAAATAAAAAATTTGCCCACAAAAAGTTGGCGTTAATTTTTTTAGATTCACTCCCAAAATGCTAAGCACCTGACCTGACTAAAATTTTCTATTTCTTATTCCATTTCCGAATTCTAAATTTTAAACTTAGTTTACTTAGGGGAAGTCAAAAAATTTAAAACTCTATTTTACACAATTTTGGAAATAATTAGAAAAAGAAACATCTTTAAGGGCCCACCTTTAAGAGGCCCTAGCTCCCGTAGGGTGCGTTCCCCGACATATGTTTATAGAAAAAATTTAAGGTATTTTTGATCAATAACTACAGGGCTATTGCTTCGTCTACTAATTTTGGGACACTCTGTATATGTATACGGTATATACTGTGTAAGTGGATATGGTCAAAGGTGGCCATTCATCTTTAAATATACTAATCTGACACGGTTGTACCAGAAGCAGAGGTCCAGTTGTTTTAATGGATACGCGATGTTTTATTACCTTGTAGATATTACGAAAAATTTGAAAACTCATAGCTGTTTATTGCTTGGAAATGGCTCAAAATAAGTTATCTACATAATTACATTTTATGTACATAACAGTATAACATTTCTTGTAGAATCTTAAAAAGAAACAGCCCAATTTAAAATAAACAAGCGTTATACCCGGATTTGCACGATTTTTCAATTTTTTGGTTGATTAGACCCCGTTGGCATAAATTGCCAATAACATACATAAAAATTTGTTTTTTTTCAGAAAAATAAGTTTTGAAAATTCAACAAATAAAAATATTTTTCGAGACCGAGACCGAGACCGAGAGTCTCGTTACCTTGGTCTCGGTCTTGGTCTCGGTCTCGGTCTCGATTTCGAGACCGAGACCGAGACAAGACCGAGACCGAGACCATAGTCTCGCGAACCCCTAACGAATACCTTTTAACTCCACTTAAACATATTTTTAACTTAACCTATTCAACTGCTGAAATACTTAATGATTGGAAAACTTCTCTAATTGTCCCATCAGTATTTAAAAACGGGGATCGAACCGCGACCACTAACTATCGACCGATTTCTATCGCGATAATATGGAAAAAATGTGTTAAAAATAGATTAATGTCCTTCTTGGAAAGTAACGGTTCTCTTTACAAGTATCAATTTGGTTTCTTAGCCGGAAAAAATACGAAAGACGCAACTTTACTCTCACAAATGAAATTATAAAGCAGCTCAATGGAAATAAAAAAAGTATAGCGGTTTTTATAGATTTGGCAAAGGCCTTCGACACTGTTTCGCATGATATACATTATTGATATGATATATATTGTTGAACACATTATCTGACATTGGCATAAGAGGGCAAGCACTAAATCTTTTTAAAAATTATTTGTATAATCGGACACAAAAAGTCGTTCTTAATAACTCAACGAGTTCAGATAGGGTAATAAAGACTGGCGTACCGCAGGGTACGGTGCTGGGGCCCATTCTCTTCTTCCTATATATTAATGAAATTGGCAACCTGCCAATTGAAGGAACTGTTATTTCCTCACACAGCAATGGCAATAGCTGGGATGAAGCATATGACAGGGCATAGCGGGGACTCCGCGTCATGCAGTGTTGGCTAAGCTCCAGTTTGCTGAGCCTAAATATTTCTAAAACTAAATTTATAACATTTTCCTTAACCTCTATAGATCAGCCCAACACAACTAATATTCCTATTCATAATTTTCAATGTCAAGGACTTAATGGTGTATGTATGTGCTCTTCAATTCAAAAGGTGAATCAAATTAAATATTTAGGTATAACTATAGACCAGCATATTGGTTGGACGGAGCACATTGCAGAGACGGCCAAAAATCAGAAAATTGTACTACAAGTTTTATCAATAATTGAGAAATATTCTGGGACCTAGACTATTGAGATCTGTCTATTTTTCACTGGTTGAATCCATAATGCGCTACTGTATTGTTGTATGGGGTTGATTATTGATAGTGAGTTAACTTATTTGATATGGCAAAACTCTTTTTAAAATAAAATAGCTATTTTTGCGAGCGTATGACAAAAATACGTTTTCCGGGCAAATAACAGGAACGGTCAAAATAAGTTAAGTCATTTTAATTAAAAAATAATAAAATAGGAAAAATTATGAAAACTATTCAATAATATTTAAAAATGTTTTGGGCTTTAAAAAATATAAATAAAATAATAAAGAATATTAATAACGAAAATATGTATTTAAAATACTCATTGGCAAGGCAGAAAAATTAACATCCAGCTTCTGAAACTAAGTTAATTAAGACATCAAGGTCTGATAGTCCGAAGTTATACACCACATTTAGTGAGTACAAATTGAAACGATATCAAAATTAAGTTGATAAAACTGAAAAGCATTAAAAGAAAGCAGAAATTAATAGAATTACTGTAATTAAATCTTTATAAAATGTACTACAAAATTCTGTAAATAAATTCATTTCATTCTCTTACCGCCCAGAACCATCACCTCAATAGTTATAACTTTAAGAAATTCCTTTTTTAAATTAGGTTATCTTACACTTTACTAAAAGTTCTGCTTTTTGTCTCAAAAATATTAATTTAGATAGTTGCAAATGAAATTTTATCTTTTTGATAATCAGCGAACCAACCTAAAAAAGCCAAGACCACCCTGGTTGACATACAACCTTAAAAAGGTGATCGAGTTAAAGAGGAAGGCTTTTGGCAACTTTAAGTGTTCAGGAACTGCGGGATCTAAAAACTATTACTTACAGCTAAAGCAATATGTGAATTTTGCAGTACACTTGGAAAAAAAGTCCTACTTTTCTACAGAGATTGGAAAGTGTAGGGGTGCAAATAAAAGTAAACAGTTGTGGGGCAAAATTACTAACTGGAATATTGTTAATAAAAGCCCAAAATCCATTCCTGAACACTTGGATGATCCGAATTTAATAAATGATAGTTTTCTTCATAATATTCCTCACGTTGATTTAGACCAGGGTATGACTGCCGATCTTTTGAACAGCTATAGAGATCGCTTGCATTTTTGGTTCGCACTTGTAACTGATGAAGACATATTGGCCTCGTTAAATAGTATCTGAAGTGGTGCCATTGGGATTGATGGAATCTCAATCAGTATGCTGAAATCCTGTTTGCCATTTTGTCTCGGGCCAATAACTCATCTTGTTAATTTTTCATTAGAAAATGGTACTGTTCCTGCCCTCTGGAAGATGGCACTAGTCACCCTCATACCCAAAGTTAATAACACTACTGGTGTTGATGAATTAAGACCTATTAGTATACTTCCAACTATGTCTAAAGTTGTAGAGAAAATTGTTAAATCAAAAATTTCGGAGTTTTTAGAGCAAGAGAATGTTCTGCCTGATTTGCAATCGGGGTTTGTATCAAATCGCAGCTGTACTACTGCACTACTAAAGGTGATTAGTGACATTACCCAGGTATTTGATGAGTGTCGGGTCTGTCCAGCGGTTATGATCGACCTGACTAAGGCCTTTGATAGTTTATATTTAGATTTGTTGTTGGCAAAATTGGCTTTTTATAGGATGAACGCTAATGGTTGGTTCAATAGCTATCTTTGAAACAGGCAACAGGCGGTGAGGTTGATGGAGGGTGGAGAAGTATGAAAGTCGGATTGGGGGGTTCTGGAGAGGGGTGTTCCACAGGGATCGATCCTGGGACCTCTCCTATCTATCATATTCAGTTCTGATGTCATCCATCTTATAAAACACTCAAAATATCATATTTATGCAGATGATTTACAGATCTACCTTCCTTCAACTGTATCCTGTCTCCCTGGCACAGTTAATTATAGTAATGAGGACCTCGCTAGTATTTCTGATTGGGCGACAGAGAACTCGCTGGTGATAAATCCTCGTAAGACCCAGGCAATTCTATACTCTCGAAATGATCTTGATGTAACGGGCTTGCGAATTAGTATTTTGGGTAGTGGAGTGGATTGGGTTGCTGAGGTAAAAAATGTGGGATTAATTATGGACTCTAAATTAACATTTAACTCTCACGTTAATAGCATTTGTCAGCTTTCTTATTATAAACTCAAATCAATTTACGAGTATCGAAATTTGTTGCCATCACATATTTAAAAAATTCTAACGGAGAATCTGGTCTTGTCTATTGCCAGCTATGTCGATGTTGTCTATGGACCCTTTCTTACGCAACAAAATAAATATCGAATTCAAAAAGTCCAGAACTCATGTGTCCGTTTTGTAAGGAATCTGTTGAATGTTTTTCAGTGCAATATGGCACATAGACGATGTGTACACCTTAGTTGTATTGTTCATAAAACACTTCTGCTAAATCAACCATTATATCTTGCAAACATGATAACTCTAAGGGGACATATGCACGGTTTGGACCCGCGTTTTAGGAATACCATTGCTATTCCTAGACATAGATCTCAGATTTTCAAATCATGCTTCCTGTATCTTGCTGCCCATGTTTATAATCAGTTGCCACGTAGTTTTAAGACGTTAACCTATGCTGCTTTTAAACACAAGGTGAAAGCCTACGTATGTGATAATCTAACTAATAATACAACAATCTAAGTAATGTGATAACAAATATGTGATAGTATGTATGGCTTT
>MU186572.1:62983-88187 GCA_016904865.1 Pissodes strobi | reverse complement strand
AAAAAAAAGAACCGATTTACGGATTCTTGCTTGTCACCGATCGGTACAAAATTGTAATGACGCATCAAAGCGATGAGCTCGAGCGGCTAGCCAGGGTCGGCTGAATCACCATGTTTTTAGATAACTTCTTTAAAAATTGCACCGATTGGGAAAAAGTTGTATACTACAAAGTGTAATGAGGGACGGCGAAGATGCGAAGGATAATAATGATATCTAATGTCATATCACCCCTTTTGATCGTTTCAATAAAAATTATGTAACTTAATGATTTCCTTAAATGCTTCATTTAACTGCCTTTTTCTATAATATTTTAAATAGAACACGCCATATTTTATGTTACGAAATTATTGAAGGGCATAAGCATAACCTTTTAAAAAATGCGTTACAATATTAAAATGGTTAGATTTGGAAGTTTGTCATTGATAACGTCGCAAAGCGACATTACTTTTTGTAAAAAAGTATGTGCCTCACCTTTATAAAGGTGATGTTAGGAATTGAATATGTTTTTAATTTTGTTTTCTTTTTAAATGCCGATTTTTTATTATGCCGTGGTAAGAGTTTGTCTGTAGGGGTGGTGTATTTTGTACTTTATACATTTGTTTTTTAATTTTTAAATACCTAAGTATTTAATATTACAGTGTGCTAAGATATGGTTAAAAACTACGTTTCAAGATCTACTCCTCCTATTAAGACAAATTAAAACTGGACTTAGTAGTTCTGTTAAAGTTATAATAAATATGTTATAAAATCGATTAAAGCTGGATTTATAGATTGACATTCTCTGCAGAACTGCCTTAAAAGCACTCAAAATTTTCACTCTTCCATCTCAGTATGTGTTTGACAACCTGCTTTTTATGAGGCAGAATTTAGCATCGGGCAGAGCTCATGAGGACATACATGGTTATGATACCAGAACTAAATGTAAGCTGATTCCTGCATACTGGAGGCTGCGAAGGTGTCAGACTGGTCCTGGGTATTGGGCTATAAAATTTTACAATGCTCTGCCTGATAGTATCAAGCTTTTAGAATGTAAGGATTTTAAAAGAGAAATTAGACAATTGATTAATGAACCTTTTTATTCTGTAGATGAATTTTTGAATTTTAATTTTACCTGATATGTACCAGTCTTCCTAGATGCTAATTTTATGTTTTTAAATTTAAATGTTTTAATTTTAAGTACTTTTAATTTATGTGTTTTATATTTGTTCAGTGTCCATAATGACCAGTTTTGAACTGTCTTTATTCTTATAGTAGGTATTATGCTGGATTAACGGTTTTTCTATTGATTTTATTGACGAATGTAAACTGTATTGTATTAACATGAGTAAACGAATTTGAATTTGGCATAACATAAGCATAAGAAGTTAAACATTCACATTTAAGTCAGACAATTTGTAGATCGACATAACATACAACACAACCTAAGCTTGACATAAGAAGTTCAAGTTTTGCTACGTGTTTATGTTCGACCAATGAAAACAGAATTTTAATTGTATTTACCTTTTGAGAAAATGACATATGTGATGTTCAAGTTTGGTGTTTTGGCTTTTTGAATGCTTGTTCTTTTTGAAAATGGTAAGGATTTATAAATTAATATACATGAGACTCTATGATATACTTCTTTAAAACATTTAAAACAAAATTATGAAATTTGTAAGGTTAGTATTTTTGCTTTACGGCTCAGGCGCAACATAGCACAAGCCCATTTATAAACCGAACATTTATTATAATGTGCTTGTGCTTAAAATATGCTATGTCTATGCTATGCTTATATTATGTAAATTTATAAATCGAGCTTAAACCTTGGTAGATATCTATACATCCTATGAAGAAGAATGATTAAATGCTGAATTACAGATTTCACCTAACAATATATTTGATGTAGATAACAAATAACAAGATTTATATAAATTATACCAATTTGATAGGACACACTTTAACTATATAAAGTTGTAAAAAATTAAAGTAGATATTACTTTGTTGTAGACGGTAATAAATGATGTCGTCTCATATTATTTATAACTCCATCTAGAGAAGTAGTTTTCTTTTTAGCACTTCCTTTCAATGTATCTGCTCCTTTATGTCTTATTTTTAATTTTGGTGAGGTCATCTCGTCCATAAAATCAAAGTCATCTTGCTCTTCTTCTCTAAAAAAAAAACGTGTACAATATTCATTCAATTCCATTTTAAAAATATTTTGTACGGAAGTGCTGAAGAAACATGACAATATTAACTCCATTTAAGTCGACTTATTTATGTCAATTTATTTATGTTAACTCATTTTTAACAACTGTTCAATGGTTAATCCTTACTCAGATTTGGATCTGCGCATTTGGCAGCAGCGCTGTGTTATCGCTTTAATATTTCAAGTCACGCATGGCCCTCCGCTTGCTCCGGGAGGGCAACCAAACAAACCTAACCCAGACTAACCAAAGGCAAACATTAAAAAATATCAACTGTCAATGAATTATTCTATTCCTTTGGGTTAGTTTTGTTTGGTCGCGCCCCCGGAGCGAGCGAGGGGCCATGTGTGAAGTGAAATATAAGAACGATAGCACTGCGCTATTGCTGTACGAAGCTCGCCACTTTGGTACATGTAGACGTTAATTAGGATTAACTAGTGAACAGTTATTAAAGACGAGACGACATAAATAAGTCAACATAAATAAGTCGACATAAATAAGGACATAAATAGTCAAAGTCAAGTCAAAATATGCTTTATTGTTGTGAACAAAATAATTGTTATAAACAAAGCCTACTTAAAAGTAATAATTCCTAAAAGCAAACAAAATAAAAACCTATACTAATTATTACATAAACATGACAACAGAAAAGACAAAGAGGACATACCACAGAGTCACTGTGATTGTTCAAAAGAGAAAGAAACGCATACAATCCATTCAAGACACACACATAATATTAGAACATCGCTAAAATATATCGCTGTAAAATTCAGAGAGTGCATAATAGGCTCGGTCAACCAAGAACCCCCTCAAAAGATGTTTTGAAACACTCTCACCGTTGTTGCCCCTTTGATGTTTTGTGGAAGGTGATTAAATATTTTAATACCTTCATAAAAAACTGATTTTTGTGTAAGAGTGGATGTAGGGATGGGAAGATTCAGATTGTTCTTTTGACATGTAATGAACTTAGGATGTTCTCGTTCAAGATTTATTGATTGTTTGTATGATCATTTGGTTCGCTTTGTTGGATAATTGTTAGTTGTTAGTATTACCTTTATTAAACAGTAGTTAACTCTTATTGGACTTATTGAGCATGGCCCATGAAATAAATAAATAAAATGAAAATAATTAGCTGCTATAAACCTTCTACTGTACTTTTTTCCAAAACAAACTGCTATTTTTTGAGCTACTAAAGTGCTTTACAACCAATATTTTCAACTGTTAATTGATTTACCGGTCTGAATTGCCTTCATTTCTAAAGCTTTCTCTGAATATTTTTCAGTTCAAATGTGGCCCATTCAAAAATTTTGTTGGCTTAAAGTACTCTATATGACATCCCTTTTTGTAGTGAAGAAAGAAATTCAGGTAACATGAATTGCATATGCGGTTTTCTGTGCTATTTTTTTAATCATATAGAAATGTTATGTAGTGGCATTCTAGTGTCCTTAGTGATTGCAAATACACTGGCAGAGAACAGAAATCGTACTTTTTTATGTCTATTTTTTTTTCAACTAAACAAACTTACGGAACCTTCATTTTTTGACTACCTGAGTGCGTAGTGGCTTAAACAAGACAAAACTAACCAAAGCTAACCCAAGCTAACCGAAATTGTTTCGCCTAGGCTTGCGTGAAGAAAGGCTTGCGCAAAGCGCAAGCCTTTCTTTATACAAGTGCGTAGTGGCTTAAACAAAACGAAACTAACCCAAACTAACCAAAGCTAGCCTACACTAACCAAAGCTAATCCAAACTAACTAAAGCTAGCCCAAACTAACCAAAGCAAACCATATTATTTTTTAATTTTTTCATATAAAAAAACGCAAATTCTCTTCTCCGCCAGTATATTTGCAATCCCTAAGGACTTTAGAATGTGCCTACATAATTTTTTTCCATATAATCCAAAAATAGCAGAAAACCGTATAAGCAATAATTACAGAAATTCAACATCGTAAATACTTATGACACTATGTGACTATGTAATGGTATTTTAAATAAAACATACTTTTTAGCATCATTTTCTTCTTTCGGCTCGTCAGTCGAGTCAGGAGAAGGAGTTCGATATCCGGGACACTTCCATTTTAGTTCGGGCAACTCTCCTTTAGAAAGTAGATTGTAAATTCTATCAATTTCTTCAGGTTCTGGTTCCCAAGGATCTGTCGTATCTTTTAATTCATCATCCGAACATTCAACGTACCAATTATTGTCTTCAATATTTTCCATAATAATCACAGATAAATATTAAGGGCGTAATAATTACACCTTACACAAAAGTAATAAAGTAAACAACAAGACTAGACTACAAGACATAGATAAATATTAAGGGTGTTAGGTTAGGGGGAAAGCCGGGAAAGGCAATAAGACAAGAACAAAACAAATAGCGTTTTTTGGCGAGTAACCACTGTTAACTACAAGTAATACTGAAATAAGAAGTAAGTGCCATAGTGCCAAGCAGGACTAGAGTCTAGCGCCAGGCGACAGCAGCCCGACAATTCCATCCCTTCCTTCCTTCCTCCCACCTTTCGCATGGGCCTCCGCTCGCTTCGCTCGCTACGGGGGCTCAAGAGAAGAAAACTAACTCAAGACATACCGAAAATCAAGAAAGAAACTGTTTAGGGACATAACCTTAAAAAAAAAAACAAAAAAAGCAAAGGGGTTTGAACCCGGGCCGCCGAAGTGAAACCTAATCATCTAGACCTCTCGACCATGACAGCTCTTGCGGAAAACTATTTGCATCGCGAAGAGGCGACGACATGGCGACGTATTCCATTTCTGGTTCCGGCGCTAGAATTAGCCGCTTTATCAAAACCGAGACCATTCGGTGGCGATTTTTTACTTTGTTACTCTCATATATTTAATACTACTAAATATATGGTTACTAGGGATGGGTTGCTTTTTAGTAAATTGCTATTCGATAGCTGCTATTTGAGGGAAGCAGCTTTTAACTGCTATCGAATATTATAAAAAGCTGCTTTTTAAATAGCAGTTTACAATGCTCATCAATATTACGATATACGATCGCTATTGATACTACCGTATTTAGCTGCTATGCCGCTAATCGATATTGCTTTTGGATGTGACAATAGCGAGCTGCTACCGTGTGCCGTGTACAGTGCGTCGATTGTCGGCATGCCATTTTGGCAGAGGTTGAAAGACAGGCTGTTGTCGAAGGCATTTTATGGCATTGACATTGACGAATTCTTTAAGCAGGATAGTATTTAGATATGCTAGGTGTGCCATGTATTACTTAGTATTCTGTTAAGTGTGGTACTTTTGTACTTAGGGTATATGTATTTGTGCCAAGATTCAATTGACTACAAAATTGTGTATGTGTTAAAATTTTAATCATGCTTTGTCAATAAGATTTATTCATTGTAATAATCCTTGGACAATAAAGCACTTTCATTCAAGGCAAGAAATTCCGTGAACTTTGCTTTGGCTCGCTACCTGGGATTCACCTTGTTTGTTCTGTTTTTCTTTGCAGGAATAAGAATGAGATTTACGCCCGGAACAAAAAGGATGGATGAGTAAATAATGTGTAACTGTTTTTCATGTTTAAAATAATAGATTATTTTGATGACAGCATTATTTGCTTATGGTTTTTATGAGATAATGAATTATATGTAGTAAACACTAATTATTTTGCTTTTATTTGCCAATTCACGATTTAAAAGGGCCAATTAAAAATAAATTAAATAAATTATTATGGCGACAGTAAAGTAGAATTTTGCTAAATAGTCGGTGACCGGCATTAGGTAAGGTAATTCTGCAATAGAATTCGTTTGCGGTATAGGTCTAGTCCTATTGAGTTCAGAGTTGGAGCAAAAAGGGACAACATTGACAATATTATTTAATTATCAGGTAGAAATGGTAGGATATAAGTAGTATATCCTTTTATTTTATTCGCTTAAAAGGAATCCCCTGCTTTAGTTCTTACGGATGTTGCACTGTTGCCATGTAACAGTGTTTATAAACTGCTATTACAAAGCAGCTATTTGAAAGCTGCTATTTGGTAAGAGCAGCGACTGCTTTAACTGTTATTTGGAAATAGCAGTTTTGCCCATCACTAATGGTTACTCTGGCAACACTACATGCAAGGAGTGCAAGGTGAAGTAGGGATGGCAAAAAAAATTATATATCGATATATTGTATCATATGATATATCGAATCAAGCTATCGATAGATTCGATATATCCATTGTAATGATATATCGAAACAAAATTATCGATATATTTGGTCTATCGATATATTTATTTAATACGCAAAAAGCTGTTTTATCCACATCGGAATGTTTAAGCAGCAAAGGGGCAACAGGAATAGTGGTATTGCCAGCATTTTGTAATAACTTCGAACGCGAATTGCACTGAGCAAATTTTTTTTATTGTTCTGTAAAGTATTTCCAAATTTTACTTCTAGGTGGCTCTATAATAAACATTATTTAAAATTAAAACCACTACGCTTATTATTCAATCTAAAGCCGCTGATATATTGGAACTTTGCTGTTCGTTCGCATTCGTTTGCGTTGCTATCCGCTGGCTGGAAACGTTCCTCAAGGCCAGCCACACATGAACGAATGACCTGAAATATTTGTATAGGCAGCGTTCCATCACTAAAACAGAATTTTTGCACTCGACGCGCGTTTCGCTAACCATGTTAGCATCATCAGGGACATTGACCTGGAAACAAAAGAATTTTTTCCGTAGTTGGTCCGGTGATATGGTTGATAAAAGGCTGGGATGCTTCTCGCATTAAAAGGTGGTACATATAAAGTGATGTTGGAAGTGAGATAGGGACAATCAACAAGGGAGTTAAGAATTTTAAAGCATCATCAGGAGATGATTAAAACTACTGTTTCGGTATTGTGGATAAAACTCTGTTTTAGTCTATGTTGCCGAAGGTTCCAAATCCCAACGTAGCGTTCCATCAATTCACACCCTTAAAGAAAACTCATAGTCTTTTATACGCGTCCACACTACAACGTTTCTGCATTCGCGGCTAAGCATTTCCTTTTGATCTTTCTAATTTACCGGCAGGCGACGAGAAACGTTCGTTCGCATTGCTGACCCTTCGCGCCATCATAAAATCACTGTAAATGACCGTCCACACCTGCGACCGAATGGGGCCGAATCCTCAGCAATACGAACGAATGGAAACCTTCGTTTCAATGTATCAGCGGCTTAATACAAAGACATTTTTTTTCTTTTATTTAAATGCGGTCGGGAAATTCTATATGAATGACAGACAACAGGTGACGTCAGTTACAATGACTAATTTTTCGGGGAATTATTCCCTACACTTTAACAGGCAAATAGGATTTGAAATAATTTGTACTTTTTCTATGTAGTAAGATTTGTGTGCGACATATATCATATCGAAGACATGATATCGATATATGCGATATATGTAAGAAAATATCGATTAAAATATATCGATATATTTAGGGAAAATATCGATATGTATATATATTTTGAATGTATCGATATTCGATATATCGTTGCCATCCCATGCCAGGCTGCAGGGTGATGGGAAGGTGTTTAAATTTATGTCTGTGTTAACAACTTCCCCCTTAATATTTATCTATGGTTACAACTATTTACAAAACCAACATAACTTGGACTTTTCTAATTTCATTATTGATAGGTCCTAGTTCCACAAACAATACAGTTTAGTCAGTTTACAAAAACATGGCAGGAAATTTTTGGCAGAGTTCACATAAGTGAGTAAAGAATTTTAAATTTATTTTAATTCATGCTCGTGGACGTGGACATCAGGTTTCTGGGTCTACGTTATGTGAATAGAAGATTAGAATGGAAATCACATATCGCTTATGTAATTCTCTTACCTGTTTGTTGACAAGAACAAAAGTAAACACTTGGCTTGTAGCAAAGAAAATACCTTTTTTTTTGGTTATAGTATATCTGATCACATTGGGTTAGTTTGGGTTACAGATGATGTTATCTGCGTACCTAGCTTATATACCATTTGTTTCCTTCAACGGCGAACCATTTACAAATTAGGTAATATATATAATATAATAAAGCTATAACAACAACAAAGAACAATAAACTTATGTAACAACTAGCTATAACGACAACAAAGAAAAATTATCTTAACTCTAGCACAGGTACAACATTTTACATCACAAAAGCATTTTCAAGTCTTTTTTAAATTTTGGTATCTTTGATTTAAAAAAGTTAACACAATTTGACAAATTATTTGCCTCACGACACAAACGAGTAATAGGTTCATTAGAGCCATAATTGTTGTAGTGAAAAGGAACAAGAAAAATGTCAGACTGTCTGTTTCCAGATGGTATTCTTAAATTAATTAAAGCCAATAGTTGTGGACAGTCAATGATACCATTCAAAACTCTATAAAAGAAACACATGTCGAATCAAAACTCACCTTGCTTCCAATGTATGTAAGGACAGACTGCTCCTTATCCAATTGTATTCATACTCCTTCCTTTGATAGCCACATCTGAAAGGTACAACCCTTAAAAAACTGTTCTGAACTCTTTCCACCTGATGGACCCAGCAGTTGTAAGAAGGAGACCAAATAACAGAACAATACTCCAAAATGGGGCGCACCAAGGAACAAAACAGTTTTTGAAATGTAAATATAGAAAAATCATGAGTAGATCGCTGCACAAACCCAAGTACCTTCATAGCCCTAGAAGAAATGCTATTAATATGACTTGAAAAGGACAATCTGGAATCCATCAAGACACCAAGATCAGAAATTTCTGTTTTAGAATCAAGAGATATATTATTAATTTTGTAAGGAAACTCAATGGGATCTCTGAGTCTAGAAAATGAGATTTTGTGACACTGCAATATTTAATCCCATCCCATTCACGTCACACCATTCAAAGAAGGAATCCAAGTCTTTCTGAAGACAAAGGGCATCCAGAATAGTTCCAACCACTATAAAAAACTTGATGTCATGAGCAAATAACAAGGTTCTACAAAATTTCGTAGGAGTAAGAACATCCATCAAAAACAGGCAAAAGAGTATAGGACCACAATGAGAGCCTTGAGGCACTCCAGAAGTTACTTCAATCTCAAAAGAGATAGAGCCACCAATCCTCACCATCTGGATTCTCCCTGTTACAAAACTATAAATCCAAGATAGAAGAGGATCCAAAATTCCAAATGCGCGGAGCTTACAATAAAGAATACTATGGTTGACCCGATCAAATGCCTTTGAAAAGTCCACATACACTGAGTCAACCTGAAAGTCACTTGCAAGAGTTTTAGATATATGGTTAACATATAGCACTAGGTTTGCATCAGTGGACCTACTCTTCATGAATCCAAACTGCTCAGAACTAACCACATTTCTGGAAGCCCATGATACTTGTTTGCTCACCAAGTGGTCAAGAAGCTTAGGCAATACTGACTGATTGCAAACTGCACGGTAGTTGGTTGTATCATCCCTAGCATCTGACTTGTAGACTGGCTTCAGAAAACTTCTCCTCCAAAGGCCCAGAAAAATACCTCTCATTATTGATTTATTAAAAATTACTGTTACCGGTAGTGTTAATAAACAGATGCATTTTTTTATAAAGAATGCAGGAATCCCATCAGGCCCTGCACCTAAAGTATTTTTAAGACCCTGAATAGAATCAAAAACCTCAGTAACTGAAAATTCCATCTTGTTTAATGTCACCACATTATCAAATTGAAAATCAGCCACAACATTCACCTCGTCCCTGGAATACACAGAGGAAAAGTACTCCGCAAAGAGATCAGTGATCCCCTCAGGATCTTCAGCAGTAGCTCCATTAAAAGATAGCCTCTGAGAAGGCCTGACCCACCCTTTCTACCATTTGTGTAGGACCAAAAATAACGTGGATTATCTGACAGATTATGCCCAATTTTATTAATATATTGTTCATAGCAAATTTTATGAAGCATCTCATACTGATCTCTCAGAGTTGAAAAATGGCAATAGTCAACCTGACTATTGCTCATTTTAAACCTTTTATGAGCCTTTTTCTTAAAAATTATCCAGCTTCTAAGCTTTGCAGAAAACCAACTTGGGAAGGTAAATGAACGATACCACAAACAATATAGCTATGCAACAGACGTCTGGTCATAATGGCAAGAAATGAAACGGTGATCTGGCGAACGCCGAATCTCTATCATAGTTAAAGAGATGGCACTACACGCAGCGAGCGACATAAATTTAATTTTCCCTGCAAATTTACTCCCAGCAACCGTTCGCCGTTTCTGCACTGTTGCCGATATCGTTCGATTCAAATAATTTATTTATTTATTTATTTATTCATTCATACACGGGCTAAGCCCATTCGTACAGGAATACTAAAAATAAAACAAGAAACAAAACTAAAATTAGATAAACTAAATCTAAGTATAGTCATTGAGTAGAACGCTTGGTGGTATAGTTAAAACAATCATATATGTATTACTTCATGTTTAGGAACTTTACAAAAAAAACATTAGTCATTAGTACTGTAATGCCTCTTCAAGAAGATCTTAAGACAAATCAGCGATTCGTTAAAAAAGTCCCCCTCAAATTTGTTTGCATTTTTCATTATTCTATTTATAGGGGAGTTCTCTCCATAAAGAGTTCTAAGCTGACACAAGTAAAAAGTTCGTTGGTTTCTTAAAAATCTCGGAGGAACATAAAGCTGAAATTTATTTAATAGTTCTGGAGAATTTAATTGCCCATTTATAACTTTGTGGGTTAAAACAATATCACATATTTCCCTGCGTATTTTTAATTTCTTTAGTTTAAGACTCTCTTCAAGTTCAATATAATTAATATTTTCCATTCTTATGCCTTTTTTAAATGCTACATATCGAAAAAATTTATGTTGTACAGACTCCAATTTGTCTATATGAATTTGGTAGTAAGGACTCCGCACACTAGTACAGTTTTCTAAGTGTGATCTTACAAGAGATGTGTAAAGCAATTTAATCGAGTTGATGTTTCTGAAGTCCTTTGTGTTTCTTTTAATAAAGCCTAACATTTTTAATGCTTTGTTACGGCAGCTATCTATGTGATGGGAGAATGTGAGCCTTGAGTCGAAAAATACTCCTAGATCTTTAATGAGATTGACACTCTGAATGTCACAACTGTTCATTTGATAATTATTAGGAACCGTGCTAAGAGATTTAGAAAATTGGATATATTTGCATTTATCAGTATTAAGGACCATTTTGTTCCTAACACACCAGTCATAAAATCTGTCAATGTCGTCCTGAAACTGCACAATGTCACTGTCACTGTTAATCCTTTTAAAAATTTTCAAATCGTCCGCGTATAAAATATATTCAGATGATAAAAAACAATTGCATATATCATTAATATAGATGTTAAATAGTAATGGGGCCAAATGTGCCCCTTGAGGAACCCCAGAAGTAACACTTACGATTTTTGAGAAGTGATTCTTTATTTTGACAACTTGTGTTCGACCAGAAATATATGAATTGATCCATTGCAAAAGAGTGCCATGAACCCCATAACCAGACAATTTCCTCAAAAGCAACCGATGATCTATTTTATCAAAGGCCTTTGAGAAATCGGTGTAGACCGAGTCCACAACATTGCCTTTCTCCAGGGCCTCTGATATATATTCAGTGTAAAGCAACAGATTGGTAGTAATTAATTTATTTTTAGAAAATCCATGTTGCTTCGAAATTATAATATTTCTAAAGGAGTCCTCCATAAAGTCAGTTATTATTGACTCCATTATTTTTGATATTAGAGATATTTTTGAAACGGGTCGAATAGGATGCGTGGATAGCGCGTAGCTAATTATTTGTTTGCGGTGGAAGAAACAAATTCATGGAAGGGTTGTCGCGATCACAAGTCACAATGTCACAAAAAACTAAATTGTTTGTGGCTGTGGGCAACTGCTGTCTGGTGACTGGGTTTCCCGGTCATTTCGGGAGCCGCAAAATTAAAATTTATTTACATTTCTAAAAATACTTATAGAGGCATAATAATTAAGAAAGGAAGATCTATAAAAAATATTGAATAGCATTTGCATGGGCTCGCTGTTACGCTTGATGGTGTGAAGAAAAGCTTTGGGTAAACTATTTTATGACTGTGATCAGGAATATTCTCATTCATATCTACACATATTTTCCATTTTGTAGCATGGCTGGTAATACATATAAATATTTCAATTGTGGAAAATCTAAGCTGCGTGATGGGGTTAGAATGTTTACGTTTCCATATAAAAATCCTGAATTGTGTAGGATATGACTTCTTCGGTGTGATACGTAAAAATATAGTTGCTAAAATAGTATTATTGCTAGGACAACGCAGTCTCTATTAAAGTATATATAGTAATAGTAGATAGCATTAACATTCAAGATTTAAGTAGTTGTAGAGGTTAATATTAATAAAACTAATTACGTAATTTATATCACTTATTGATAGATTGATTGTATTGTAATCGGTCATCATTGATATTGCTGTTAACTTTTTAAAAAATGCAAACTTTTGGTTACTATTTGTGATGTTACATCGTCGGGCGAGTACGAAAGCCTATGTACAAGACAAAATTTTCGAAAATTAAATGAAAAAGCTATGTCATTTGAATATGACATTTTATACTATTATTATTTCTATGGTGTTTTTATTATCATTCATTAATATGTAATTATTTACTTTTACCTGGTTTACTGGAAAAAGCTTGGATTTATTATTTAAGCAAAGCTTTTTTTTAATGCTTTTCCACGACTTCTAATTAATAGTATTTTGCCTAAAATAATAATAAAATTAGGGAAAAAAGTAATTGACCCTTTGATAAGTTCGACGAACAGCACCCGATATAGGTATATAAGATGTATGCGTTACCAAGGTAAATATCTGTATCTCTAGATGTTTTTGCTAATCCTTGCATTCATGCTTAGATCATATTATAAACTAACATTCATGTCATTTGACCTTAGATAACTAATCAAACATAACATTTAAGTAGGCATAGACACCTACCTAATCAATTTTTAATGCTATATAACTAAAAATGGGTTAACAGATTTTGACAATTTTTTCACATTTTGCAACGTTAATAATAAATTAAACGATGCACGGTCATGCATCAATCAATCAAATATGGGAACTTCTGCTTGTCCCGAAACGTTAAAATATCATTAATTAGCAAAAAAAATACCGTACATGCCAAATTTTTAAAAAAGTACAAAAACCTCAAGAATAAAAGTAGCTTCAGCGGGAAAAGAACTTTTTTATTACACATGCATCATAATCAACGATTATTGCACGCTGCGGCGTGCTTAAAATCATGTTTATGATGCGTCTACTTTTTTAAAGGTTGCTATAGAAACATTTGAGCATGTCAAATGTGAGAGATTAATATATTTGTCAATATATCTATTAAGTTTAATATTTAAAACATTTTTGAGATTATGATACATTCGTAATAAAAAATAGCGTATGATATACGTGTATAAGAGGCCTTTAAAGCCCTTGCGCCTTACAAAACACTCCGCTGCGCGTCGTGTTTTGAAATATGTCGCACGTGCTTTAAAGGCCCTCTTATACACTTATATCATAATTTACTATTATTTATAAGGTTATGTAAAATATGTTTTACATTTTTGCGTGTCCAGTATAGTTTTTACTGAAAACTAATAATTTTTTAACGTTTTAGGACAAGTAAAGGTGAATCTTTTCTTCGAAAATGCACAAATAAAACAGTTCTTCTTCTTTCTGAGTCAATATATGGACATACTCTGTGTATTGTATTAAATTGGCTATTTTTTCATATTTACCCTCGCTCACAAACATTCATGTTCCGTTCAGTAATTTAAAAAAATCCTTATATAGCGCAACCGATAACTCCTGTAGGGCGATTTGCAATTAATTCCGGGGGAGATTCGAGGTAGGGGGTGTTTTTATCATTATTTTTCTTTAAAGGTGTACCCAGATTTTCTTCGGACAAAACTTCCGAATTGCAATCTTCGATTATTTCCTGTGGATTCAAAACAGATCGTTTTCATCCCCTTAAATCTTTACAGGTGTTGATCCTGTTGTTTTTAACTTAATTCAGAATTAGCCCACTAGAAAATCCTCGCGGTGATATTTTCAAGCATTTCCTGTAAATTAAAAGGGAAATGTTTCTATCTTCCCAATGCTTCTGGGGTTAATTTGCGACTTTTTCATTATTTTATTCAGATCCAGTGCACTCGAACCGCATTATTAAATTATTTCCTGTATAGATTCAAAGTGAAGTGTTTTCATCTCCGCAACTCGTCAAATGTTGATCCCAGATTATTTAATTTTTTATTCAGATGTAGCGCACCCGAAAACCACCGGTCTGCAATCTACTCGATTATTTTTTGTACAGGTTTAAAAGGGAGTGTTTTCATCCCTACAAGTCTCAAAGCTTGATCTCAATTATTTTCATTATTTTATTCATTTTCAGAGCGTAGTCATTTCCTATAGAGATTCAAAAAAGGGGTGTCTTCATCCCCGCGACTTTTAAAACAAATGTATGTTATTATTTCACTCAGATTCAACGGATTGGAGAACCCCCGGAGTGCATTGTATCCTGTAAAGATTCATGAGATAGTGCTTTCATCCCCCTTATAGCTCTTCAGGGATCGATCACTAATTTTTTTCATTATTTAATTCAGGTGTAGCGCACTGAAAAACCTCCTGTAATTTTCAACCATTTTCTGTAGATATTTGAAAAACGGCTGTTTCCATCTACTCAACTTTTTAGGGGTATATCTTATTTTTGAGGTGTAAACATCTTACGCGGCGGTATGAGGGAATATCTCGGCAAATGGGACGAAAATGCGCAAACCGATTCTAGCCGCTAGGGCGGTATTATATACAACTTTGCCATTTAAAATCGTTTTAAATGCATTTTAGACGATAAAAAAGCATATTTTAAATTAAACGAACCGTCAAAAGTATTATTTTTAATTATTATATTCTCAGTGTATTTGGATCCATAGCGATAATCATCAATACGGCTTTCGCAAAGAGAGATCGACAGGAGATATATTGGCCTATGTCACTCATATATGGAGTAGGGCAATTGAGAACTACGGAGAGTCTCGAGCGGTTGCGTTGGATATTTCAAAGACATTCGACAGAGTTTGGCATGATGGACTGCTCAATAAACTACCGTCCTTCGGACTGCCAGCCTCTCTCTGCAGTTGGCTTTCCAGTTTCCTTAAGAGCCGATCTCTGCACGTTGCAGTCGATGGACATATCTCGGGCACATTCACCATCAACGCGGGCGTGCCTCAGGGCGCAATACTTTCACCAATTCTGTTCCTCATCTATATTAATGACCTGCTGACGGAAACAAATAATCCTGTTTACAGTTTTGCAGATGACAGTACCCTTGTCTCCCACTTTGGATCAGAAAAACCCTTACCAGCGACTGAGACTCATCACCGCAAACAGGAGCAGATTACAGCAATTAATCAAGACCTGGAGAAAGTTCAAACTTGGGGCGACCGAAATTTGGTCCAGTTCAATGTAGCAAAGACCCAAGTAGCCACGTTTATCAAGAGGCTCAATACAACGGGCCCTGACATCATTATGGCTGGGTCGACCATTCCTTCATCCTCGTCAATCGGACTGCTGGGTATCTTGGTCAACAGCAATATGTTCTGGCATGACCACGTTGCTAACATCGCAAAATCAGCCTCCCAGAAGCTTGGTGCGCTATTTCGCAACAAAAAACTCTATACACCGCAACAGTTGCTCTTGCTCTACAAAGCGCAAATAAGACCGTGCTTAGAATATTGCTCACATATCTGGGGTGCCGCACCAAAGCACACCCTAAAGCTGCTGGATTCCATTCAGAAGAAAGATGTGCGTCTCATCGGCGACCCGGCGTTGACCCGGAATCTAGATAGTATGGAACACCGCAGACATGTAGCCGAGATATCTCTGTTTTACAGATACTTTCACGGCAGATGTTCCCAGGATTTGGTCCGCCTCATCCCGCCCCTGGCAGCTCCTGTCACACCTAGAACATCGCTTTACAAGAACTCCTTTGTGTGGCGCACTGCATCACTGTGGAACTCACTCCCAGGACATCTGTTTCCCACAAATTACAACTTACAAATATTCAAGAGCCGTGTCAATCAACATCTTCGCACACACACCGCTCGTCGAGCGCCATAGGGTCTCCCTTTAGTGTGTGTGCCACTGCCATAAAAAAAACAGCTTATTTTTAAAGAATGACGCCCCAAGATGACTACGTAAATATGAAATAAGCTTTGTCCATATGTTGATGTTATTTATGGTGCCATTAGATTTTCGTGTCAATTTTGTGCAGTGAATTAATCAACTTCGAAGCTGCCAGTAAGTATTATTAAAGAATCCTAATTAATATTAGGTTTATTCTAACAGCGATTTAAAACGGTACAAGCTATCCGGAGTTTGCGCATAGCAATATAACCGACACTTATATCGCTATGCGCAAACTCCGGATAACTTTGTACCGTTTGAAATCGCTGCTAGAACAAACCTATTGTAAATGCGAATGTGTTTGTTTTTATTCTATGAACAAGCTAAAATGTACAGGTAACTGCCATAGCACGTGGAAACTACCAGTTCTCGTCCGATCACTGAAGTTAAGCAAAGTCGGGCGTGGTTAGAAGTTGGATGGGTGACCGCCTGGGAACACACGCTGTTGTAATTTTTTTTTTACAACTGATATCGTTATAGGATATGTTTACACATCAGTCTCGAGTACTAGCAGACGCGCTCAATATTTCTTTTTCCATTATTTTATTCAGATATAGCCACCCAAACTCTCTTCCTTCCGAGCATAATTTCCTATTATTCCTCCTATAGAGGTGTTTTCATCTCCTGGATTATTTTATTCAAATTCAGGGCAACCGAAAACTCTCGAAGTGCAATTTTCAACAACCTAACAAAATCTGCACGGGGTTCCACTGCTTTTGTTGTGTCGGTACGGACCTGTCTACCTAGCCATCCCGCCACGAATGCTATGTAGGTAGACTTTACTACATCGGCTCAGACCTATTAGCTACACGTTATTTTGTGATAAGAATATAAGAATTTTCATATATAATATCACAAGAGAAAAAATTTTGTTTCGCGAATGATATTTTTGGTATCAAAATCACGAGCCGTCAGGCTAGTGATTTTGTCAAAAATGTCTTGAGCGAAATTGCCGAAAAGCAACAAACTTGAACAAAACCCTGAGAATAATTTTGTCTACACAATTTTTTCTCGAGTGGTATTCGTCATGACTATTTCACGAGAAAAACTAGACAATGCACTGTATTAACAAACAGAAGCTTTATTTATTTGTTACAAAATTAAATGTACAATTATTATTTAATGACGTTTGTGAAACTCACAATAATAGTTATACTTTCTGATGGACCTGTCATAGTTTTGTCGCTAAAAAAACACTCGATTAACGGGCAGATAGTAGTTTTATCAGTAGGAAACGAGCAGTTGCTATGACGTTTTACCAGTAAAAAACACTCTAGTGAAATAGTCAGTGTAAAACTTAATATAGCTCTTGGCTGTAATAAATAACTATTAACGTGAAATTCTCAAAATCTCTCACTTTTCATTACAAACACCTTTTTTGCATTGCCAGTGGTTTGTACAATATTTCAGCCTTTTTTATAATAGGAACTGGGTAAAATTTGACATGCAATATATGATCAAAAATAAATTATCAGAAGTTATATTACTTTTTAAGTACCTAATAAGTTATTATTACTTTTTAAACTCAAATTTACCTACAATTCAGTGGATATGGCAACAGCGTATCGAATTGAGGCTGTTCGTAGCGTCATCTATATTGTTTCCAGTGAACGAGATGCCGGCGAAAGAAGCGAATGAGGCTCGCGGCAGCCAACAGCCTCATTATTCGGCTCGTTTTAAACACATTTGAGACGCCGTCTGTTGCGTAGCTATATTGTTTGTGACGATACCTCTCTAATGGAATGAAAGTATTTATCAAACTATAGATGACATTATAGAATTCTGAAACCATTTCATCCACCGATCCACCCTCAAACAGAGTATCCAAGTTTACGCTTGCCGAGCAGTTATTAATTGACGATAGGCCCAATCCTTAAAATCAAAGAAAAATTCCTCAAACTCCAAACTTGCCTCAAAGCGCTGCTCCTGTGAAATCTCAAAACTCAAGTCGTGTGACTCAAGCTATTCTCAAAAATCATGTCAATAGCTGGGGATATACAGAGGTTTTCAAAATTACTAAAGACTAAGTCTAACTGAACTCCATAACTGTTAACGACTTGACTATTCTGGAAAAAGTTGTAAAACCCGAAGTTATTTGCAATGCAATGTGCAAAAATCTATCAGCCTAAAATTCATGGATTATCTGGGCCCCAGATTTTATAATGAACTTCCAACTAATATAAAGAGCATTGCTTCAATCAAAACAATCAACATTAATAGCAACACTTTTATCTTGGAAAATACTGAGATTTTTTTAAGGATTCGGGACCGAGCATATTTGGTTAGATAAAGAACCCCCGGATTATTTGTTTTCTCTGGGTTTATATTTGCTTGCCAGTTTTTCTCTCTCTCTCTTTTTTCATTTGTGTTTTCCTTTGTTTTCCTTTTTTTACATTTTTATTTGTACTTTAAAGTTTTATTACAATTTTGTTCCTTTATTTGGTCTAGCCAAGAACCGACTCGTACTTTGAGTATTATACAAATGTAAATATTATTGAAATTATTACAGTCAATTATGTTGGCCACATTAGGGAAACATACAGATGTCTTGAACATCTAGGTATCCCACTCACTAGTCATAAGTAATAAAAATGCTGTACCTACTTCCCTTTTGTAAAAATTGTAATTTGTAAATGTTGTTGTTAAATAAAAATAAATAAATAAAAAAATAAATGATCATTTTCTGGACATTCAACAGTTAAACCCATATTGTCATTACCCCAATTGGCTCTTGGTAAAGTCCGTTCAAGTCTATTGCGCTGTTACGTCATATCATTCCATCTTTCTTTATGCAATGAACGTATGTACTAAATTGGTCCGTCAAATTGGAATCTTTGACATCGATTTGCGTCAGTGTCAAAATATCATAACGAAAATAACATATTTAATTCATTTATTGATTTGTTGGTAGTTGCTCTGTGTTTTACGCTAATAATTGCTAATAAAAATCGTTTTGAGATGCCCCACCGGTTCAGTGAGAAAGAGCAAGCTTTAATTTTAACATTAGTGCATTATTTCACATGTGAAAAAGATGCTGGTAGGCCACTTTTACCGTGGAAAGGTGTGCACAATGTAAGTAATATTTGTTTTCTATTTATTTGATAATACTAAAAAATGATATCTCTAGAAAAAAAATTATTTTTGATGTGTAAACATCTTATGCGGCGATATGAGGACAAATCTCGGCAAATGAGACGGAAATGCGCAAACCAATTCTACCGCCAGGGCGGTATTATATACAATTTTGTCATTTAAAATCGTTTTTAAACGGATTTTAGACGATAAAAAGCATATTATCATTTTAAATTAAACCAACTGTCAAAAGTATTATTCAGATGCCCAGACGTTTAAAACAATAGCCGCGTTCGTTTTTATCATCTTTTTCCTCGATTTGCTCCAAATTTTGACAGGCACGTGACTTGGGTTTTCCTTTTAAATACACAGAACTCGTGACTGTCAAATTTTCAGAGCAAGTCGAGGAAAAAGATGACAAAAACGAACGCTGCTAATATTGTCATAAGTATGTAAAATTGATAAAAACGGAACGTGCTCCGGAATAGAAAACAGGTACAGAGACATCTTTTGGCTAGTGTAAAAAATAACTACGAGTCTATCTAAGACGTACGGATCTTTTCTTTTGACGTCAGAAATTCCGACGTAACAGCGCAATAGCCTTGAATGGACTTTAAATGGAAGCAATACAGTTTTGAGTGATCATGTTGAATCTCAGCAGAATTTAATACATTCTTTGGCACGGTCGGCCAGGAATTGGCTCGGAACATAAGACCATCTGTAAAGATTTTTAGGGATATCGCAAAGGCAAATTCGGAATCTTGTTTTTTCACCCCAATTACGCCAAATGAATTAATAATACAACTTAATATTCTTAAAAATGGGGTAGCAAACGATGAGGATAAAACCACTTCTGAAATTTTAGAAGAAAATCACAAATATTTGATAAATCCCTTGACTCATATTATAAACTGCATTCTGAAGAAGGCAAACATAGTGCCGGTAAGCAAGGTAACAGAGAATTAACATCAAATTATAGACCAATTTCTTTAATAAGCACCATTAGTAAAATAGTAGAGAAATGCATCAAACTTAAATTACAGTCATTCTTAGAAGAAAAAAATCTCCTCTCAAGTAATCAATCAATATGCTTTCAAAAAACACTCCAGTACAGAGAACGTCTTGTGTCAAGTCATTGAGTTGGTCTTGGCGGAGCTTGCCAGTGGTGAAAAGGTTGTTGGCATTTTTCTCGATTTGAAAAAAGGCATTTGACACTGTGGCACGTCACATACTTCTTGAAAGACTACACAAAATGGGTATTAGGGGTATAGTGTATGGACTTCTAAGATCATATTTAAGTAACAGAATGCAGTCTGTTAATAGTTATTTATGATATAAGTGTTTAAAGTATTTTTTTAAGGCACGCATGTGGACATTTCATGAGTGCCTTAAAAATACTTTAACACAAATATCGTATATTTTTTCTATACACGGCAATAAAAAGCATATAATAATAATTAAAAATTAAATGTTTAGAATCTCTTACATCCGGGTAGTTTTTATATTAAATTATCGAAGTTCACATTTGTCAATAAAAACTAGCAACCATCATTGTTTACAGAAAAATTGAAAATTTTGAAAGGTCCTGTCAATTTTTTTAAAACGCTGATTTGCAAAATATGCAGAGCTACCTTGGATTTACTGCCACGAAAATCAAGAATTCAATATCAGATTGCTCATAATAAATTTATAAAATGGTGTGAAAACAAAGGCGTTCCTGGAAAGTATTCCGAAAACATATGGCCTATTTTGAGGAAAAGGCAAAGGTATGAAAGTCATCTTCTCTTTGGTCCTATTATTCAATGATCAAAGCTATGCTAGTGTAAATAATGACGTAGATATCAGCAAACATTTTAAACTGATTGCCTACTTGAAGCGTCAAGGAGAGAGTTGCCAGGCCAAAAAATCAAAAATTTTGACTAGAGACCAAATTGAATAGTTTCTGAAGTGCGCACCGGACGATGAGTACCGTCTGATGAAAGTAGCTGCAATTGTAGGAGCATTTTGTGCCTGCCGCAGGGACGAGCTTTGTCAGTTGACTCTTGACAACGTGGAAGCTATGGAGACTTCATTAGTTATTAAAATATCAGATACCAAAACCATGGTACCACGAGGTTTCACTATCGTTGAAAAATTTTATTTGCATTTTTATCGAAAATATACTGATCTTCGTCCAGCAGATGTCGGACATCGGCGGCTCATCCTAAAATATGTAAAAGGTAAATGTACCAGAATTCTGATCGGAATTAATACGTTCGGAAAACTCCCTGCAACATTTGTGCAACTTCCAAATTCAACACTATACGGGGCGCCATTCCTCTGCGAGCTTACTTGCCGATGCTGGAGCAAATTCGACCACAATCAAGCGGCATGGGGGATGGAAATCCTCAACCGTTGCAGAAAGGTACCTCGTGGATTCCTTGGAAAATAAAAATTATATTGCCCGAAAATTGCTTACAGTACAAACGACATCAGCCGATGATGCTTCAGCATCAACTGGACATGCTGTTGTTTCTGTTCAATCCTCCTCAACCACGAAGAACAGCAGAACTGAGGAAGGAATTCATTTTTCAAGTTGTTCAAATTATACTATTAATATAAATGTAAATAAATAAAATAGATGTTTTGTGTCGTTTTTTTGAAAAAATTGATATTTTACTTTTAACACTAGTGCCTTAAAGTAGGTATTTTAAGGCACTAGTGCCTTAAAGTAAAATTTTTAAGGCTAGTAGACAGTGTTAAAAGTTCCATTTTTAACATGTGTGTAGAAAAAATTAGAAATAGTGTAAGTGAGTCTTTTGAGATGGTGTGTGGTGTGCCACAGGGAACTATGCTTGATCCATTATTGTTCAACATTTACATAAATAACGTTTTATCAGCTGTTGATGTGTCTTAATAGCCATCATTAAATGCTCATTGCAGGATATACTAATTGAGTACGTTGAAGGCCAAAACTTGTAAAAATCCCTTCGGCGAGCAAGAGTGGTCAGATCCAAGTGACACCGCCTGGTCATTACTAAAATTAATCCCAGTTTTAAATAAGGTATGCATTGCATACTTGATAAATTAACCATTATTATTCCAACTGACTAATTAACACCGGATTAAAATACAATTGTCATATTGCTAGTTGAGAATTGAAGTTTAATTTATTGTCTGTCGTCAACCACAGTGGTTATGCTTACCACTAACACTTCTTTCTTTTATTTTTCAGCCAGCAATGGATTTTAGACAAACAAGATCTAATTAGAGAACGACAGCAAGATTTAGGGGTATTGAGTGAAGAAGAATACCAAAAAATACAAATTTTTTTTGCTAGTGGTAAGATAAAAAATTGAATGGAAAATAAGCCCAAAATAAGATAGCATTTTTTAAAAATCGGTTTTTATTTATCTTGTAGAATTATATTAGGTTGTCCTGAAGCGGTCTTGGGGTATAAAAATCATTCCATTTTTACATGTGCAAAACGACCATAATGATACTACTTTCGATTGCATCGCAGAAGTGCCTCCTGGGACTGCTTTCTGTCCTCTACCCTTCATCAACCAGGCGGTCCTTCTCGGAATCTCAACCACAAGAGACTCAACGACGATGCAAACGAAGGCAGTAGGTACCTAGTTCAAATACAACTTTAATAGGCCACAAGATGAGACATCTGGCGCCATCTGTGTGGGACTTTGAGGCGCTACGAATCGCTTCGATAGCACATGTGAAAATGGAATGATTTTTACGTTTCTTCTAAAACACATATTACCGACCAAGAATCAGCAAAACTAACCCGAGAACTTCATGTGCCAGTGTTACCTTTCAGATAGCGCCAGATGATTCATCTGTCAACCTATTAAAGTTTTATTTGAACTAGATACTGCCTTCGTTTCCCTTTACAAAAGTCTAGGGCTCCTACTAAATGTTCGATGCGAAACCGTGCATGCATAATATGGCCGAATGTATCGGAATTATGGTGTAGTAGGTAGAGGTTCTGCTTGTCATTTCTGCGTTGCGGGTACGACAGATGTTTTGTGTACCTACCTTTTTTTAAGGTTATGTTTGCTTTTTATTAATTTATCTTTTTTTTCTTAATCTTGGGTTATTTTTGGATAGTTCTTGTTGATTGCCGAGCGAAGCGAACGGAGGGCCATGCAATAATAATACCTATTATTCTTGTTTCGCCATTGCGCATGCACGGTTTCGCATCGAAAATTTAGTAGGAGCGCTAGACTTATTTCCCTCGTCGTTGAGTCTCTTGTGTTGAGACTCCCAGAAGGATAGCCTGGCTGATGAAGGGTAGAGGCCCAGAAACCGGTCCCAGGAGGCGTTCTGCACATGTAAAAATGGAATGATTTTTACGTTTCTCTAAAACATATATTACCGACCAAGAATCAGCGAAAATATGGTTGCCTATATTATCGCATTTGCTATATATATATACACACCAACTTTTAAACGCTGCAAGTCAGCCAAATACAGTTTAATTTGAACTTTTTGCACCATGCCTAATAGGGCGATTCTTTAGCTATAAACTGCTTGTAAAATTAAGTTAAAATATTACACGCTGTCAATTATACAGGGTGTTGAAGTAGTGAGTGCAAAAACCTTCATTTTTGACCAAGAATTTCTGCTCGGTGAGGGAAGTAATTTTGGATATTACTATACTTTCTGCAATTTTGGGCCTATATCTCGGGACGTCTTTGCAAATTTGGTCTTACCTTATATACCGACGGAGAAATCGTCAATTTTTAAAATGTGTGCATTTTTTATGTGTGCGTTTCCGTGTGTTTTAGCCTGGCATTGTACATACGACTCTAAATTTCTTATTAGGATTAACAGTTAGTGTCACCAAAACACTATTAAAATGTTGCTCAGCGTTATTTATACAGGGCGACAAAAAAATTGTGTTTTAAATCAGTTTTCGTCAAGCTTGTTATAGGAGCTGTCGGAAAATGATGTAAATGGAAATTCTTGTTTAAAAGCATCATGAAATGTAATGTAATATGTGCCTAAAAATGTTTTGCACGCGGAAAATTAAAAATGATTTTTTCACTCATTATTTTTTTTCACCACCCTATATAATTGACAAAATATCTTTTCACGTTTTTTTTGTGCTTTAATTTGACCAAGTTTTGACGATTCAAGGCTTGCCAATTTTTAGGTGTGTCGGTTTATCGAGTTTTTATTTTTAAATAGAAATACCATAACCTCAAAATTGCAAAAACGGTTTCACGGGCCACTCTTGCAATTTAAACAAGAGTTTCCATTTACAAAATTTTCCTATAACAAGCTTGACGAAAACCGATTTAAAAAATTTTTTGTCGCCCTGTATAAATAACGCTGAGCAACATTTTAATAATGTTTTGATGACAGATTAGCACTGCATACTAATATCTGTTAACCCTAACAAGACATTTAGAATCGTATGTGCATTGCCACGCTAAAAAACGCCATAAAATTCACGCATTTGAAAAATTCACGATTTCTCCGCCGGTATATAAGGTAACATCAAATTTGCAAAGGCGTCCCGAGATACAGGCCCAATGAATAAGAATGTATAGTAATATCCAAAATTATCTTCCTCTTCGGGCAGAAATTCTTTGTAAAAAGTGAGGGTGCACTCACTATTTCAACACCCTGTATAATTGACAGAGTGCAATATTTTCACTTCATTCTACAAGCAGTTTATAGCTAAAGAATCGCCCGTTTAGGAATGGTGCAAAAAGTCCAAATTAAACTATATTTGGCTGAGT
>MU186572.1:7321-62583 GCA_016904865.1 Pissodes strobi | reverse complement strand
GGTGAAAAATTTGAGTTTTCATAAACCATATATTCAGCCAAAACTTCCAATTTCTCCTTAAAAAACCATTTGAATGGTGCGTTGTTAAACGATTTCGTTGACACCCGGTATAAGAAAGTAAGAAGGTAATGAGTGGGCCTAATTGGTTGTCTAATGTTAATTAGATATCGTGCATTTAAATGTAATGTAAATATAGGTAGAAAATGAAAAAAGAGAAAAACAATTCATAAATTGAAATCGGGTTTTGCGAGGTTTTTTTTGCTCGAGAACGAAAGAGAGATAGTTAAAAGCCGGGGCAGTGTACGGTCTATTTTGGGTGAATTGTTTTGCTTCTGTGTTACATGTCATTACAGGTCGCAGGTCGGTAAAATTGAATTTATAATATTGTTATTAACATAATTTACAAAAGTATTTCTTTTATTCTCATGTATAATTCATATTTGATGGCATAACCTATGTATATGTTTAATGAAATCGTTTTATGCTGTGAATAACCCTGCGTTGAATGAAAACAAAAATGCATTGTTTGCTGTCTTTTCGTGTTGGCATTTTAGTTTTAGTAAGACTGTGATTGCAAGTAAGAGCTTTTGTGAAATTACTAACATTTTCCTACCCTGACGGGTGAATATCCTAGTTATAAATGAAATGATAATACTAGAGATATTGGCCCTAATTTCAACTTTAGCTGAGTAGCCTCCGTATTCCAGAACCTCAGTACCCTCCAGCGGCGTCTGGTTAACTAACACCCCTCTTCGGTAGTGTAGTGGTTATCACATCCACGTCTGACACGCGGGAGACTCGCGTCGATTCCCAGCCGGAGAGCTATCTCTTAAGTTCTAAATGTGCTATTACGAGTGGGGAACTACTAATTGTGGCGCGGGAGACAGTAATTTAATTTTTATTATACTAATAAAGGTTATACAGCATAATTCGCTTTAGAAATTTAGATCGAGGGTTTCTCTGCCGTACTTTTTCCCCTCGTGAATTCCAGGTTGAGTCTGGCACGTTTTCTCTAATAAATTAGGCGTATTAGGAATATGTGGTTTAATTTACATGACGCACCTTTTCATCAAATTTCCCTAATTTTGTTACCATCGAGCGCATTATGAGTAAGTAAAATAGTGCAGGATATAATAATAACACAACATAGGTATTGGTCTTCTTTTTAATCCATTTTGACGATCATTGGCAAAATAAAGACAAAGCTTAACTGTACTTATCTCATTCAACTATGTTGAACTGACCCGGGTAGGTTATAAGAAAATGCACTCATTTCTTCGTTCAATTTTTATGACATTTGTGGGACCTCATGAACATACTAGACTAGCACACAAAAATAGTAGCTACTTGCATATTTCTGACCACAAATCTCAACTAGTTCCTTGAATTTACCTTATAATAAAGGACAAAAGCATAATTAACCGTTTCTATAGCAATAGTAATAAAAGTGAATTTGGAATGTGTTTGATCTGGATTGAGAAAATGTTTTCGATGCTGATGAGAGAAGTAATGCTAATTTATAATGGTACAACTTTGAAGGAACCTTTATATTGATTTTCAGTCAATACGAGCTGTGTTAGTTTGGGCACCGAACATTAACTATACGATAAGAAAGTTCACTCTCCGCTGCGGCACGTCAACGGTGTGCCTCCTTCCCCGCCCGAAAACTAGCAAGATATTGGCAGGCGACTTTTGACACGGCGCACACTGGTCGAATTTCTGAAAAGCTGGCCATAATAAGGTTTGCCAGAAATAAGATATAAAAGTTATTAAGTTTTAAACGTTTAAAATATCGTGTTTTCGACAAAGAATTGGATCATCTATATTTATCTATAGATTGTATCAATTATTACAAACGATAAAAATCATGTATAAAAATAATTTGTATGTTTATTAAACCGATTTAAAAAATGATTTTGAAAATTAAGGGCTCCTTCGTTGTAAGAATTGAACTACAGAAACGCGTTGATGAGGGCCTGCAATTTTGTCATATAAGTATTTCAGAGTTATCCCTATTTTTTTAAAATTGACCTAATAGTTACCAAACTAGTAAAAAATATAGAAGCATTAGTGCAGCTGTTGTTTAAAAACACTTGCTTGTATTCTTGACTGCGCCGAGGTACCATCAAAGTCATATTTACAAATTAAAACTAAATTATACATTTTATCTGCGTATTTTTATCACCTCTTTTTATAATAACATCAGTCTTGCACCAATATGGTGCAATAATGATTCTACCGAAATTTCAGCTTCAGTTTCACTTACTACAATATTATGGGATTAGAGGTGGGCAAAATAATCGATTATTCGATTAAATTTTAAGGAATTATCGATTAATCGATTAATAATTCAAAAAATATCGATTAATCGATTATTGTGATTAATCGGTTATTTCGACTAATCGATTATATCGATCATTTTGACTAATTGATGATATCGATTATTTCGATTAATCGGTTATTACGATTAATTGATTGTATCGATTAATCGAGAATAATTTTTTTAATTTTTACAACAGTAAGCCATATTTAATTTTTTTCTAAAAACCTCTCTTTGATCCTTTATTGATTCCACTTGGAAATATATTTATAGTAAAAAGTATTGCAAGTCGACCTAAACTCATTGGGAAAGTCTTGATATCCTGTTAATTCAAATACATATGTATTTTTAATATCAATTAAAGAAATTTGCTTTATTACTTTGGTCGGGAAAGCTTTGAAGTATTTCAACAATTGCTTATACGTTATTGTTAAATAACTTCGATCTGAAGCAGAGAAATAAAAAATAATGAAATATTTATTCTTGTATGACTAGAACAAGTTTTTTTCATAAATCACAAATAAATTGTTAATTAACTTTTCTTTAATTATTAAAGTTAAAAATCACCGTAATCTCCTGGACTATCGTGTTAAAAAGAGAAAACACTAATGTTTTAAGTAAATTAGGTAATTTTTCAGAAATTTTTACGAATTTATGCAATTATAAAATAAGTATTTTAATAAATATACAGTAAAAATATTGTGCGAACCCTTTAACCGATTTTAAAATCACCCAAAACGCCAAAATTTAATTAAATATAAGAAAATTCGAGTAAGATTTTCTTCTTTATCTCTTTTGTCAGAATCGTAATGTACAGGTTTTTTTTATATATTGACCCCCCTCCCCTTATCTTTGTGATATGACGTTTGTGAAAGAAGTGTTTAATGCAAAAGTTTAATGGTTTAAAAAAATTTTTAGAAACACTATTTTTTCATCTACAGAAAGTTTGGGCGTGGTCATATTTTCTTATTTTAAATTGCTATCCCATTTTTTTATTAGATTTTTGTATTCTCCTAACAATTCTAAACATTTTTTATGTAACACACCCTATACCTAATTTTGACGTATAAAAAGATATTGACTTACGAAAGTTGCCCTGACTTGACGCCGCTTGATTCATTCCTATGGGTATTTTTGCAAAATAAGGTATATGAAACTCCCACGGAAAATGTAGAGGTTTTACGAACAAGAATAATTAAGGCCATTCAGGACACCAATGAGAATAATTCTCAATATATTATTAAGAGTATAAATAAAATCCAGAGAGATTATATACAGTGTATTGGAATGAACGGTGGGCACATTGAACAGTTGTAAAAAGTTGTAGTAGATAATAATATTATATTTCTTAAACAGAAACAAAATCGGATTTTTTCTCATCTCTGTCTAGCATTGATAGAAAATCTACCCGAAATTAAAACAATCACGGGGAATGACCAGTTTAAGGCCAGTACCTATGTTTACCTGATTTTTATTATTAATTTTTAGAAATCGGCAACTTTTATAAGTCAATATCTTTGTGTACGTCAAAATTAGGTATAGGATGTGTTACATAAAAAATGTTTAGAATTGTAAGGAGAATACAAAAATCTAATAAAAAAATGGGGTAGCAATTTGAAATAAGAAAATATGACCACGCCCAGACTTTCTGGAACACCCTGTAGATGAAAAAAATAGTTTAGACTTTTTTCAGAAACGTCAAATAAAAAAGATAAGGGGGGATCAATATATAAAAAAAAAACCTGTACAGGGTGATCCCCTATAATGTCGCCGCCCTTTAACTTTTTATTTTAAGTGTCCCAAAACAATTAAAAGTATGGTTATGTAGGTACTGAAAAATATTTGTTTTTTGCGTGTAAAAAATATTGGAAAAATTGTAGTATACAGGGAAAAACAAAAAGTTTTTTTTTCAATGGAACACCCTATATATGAATTCATTGTTCGATTTCTCGTAAAATTCTAAGCATATTTTATGTATGATATACCTCTTAAAAATCGGTACTTTGGCTACTTTTCACCTTGGTAGCAAGAAGATCATTAGAGATGGAGTAAAATGAATCTCACATACCTATCTTAACTTTCCAAGAGCTATCTGATGGTGCTAACTTGATGGTACCTACCGAGGTACCAGATTTTGGTACCCATGGTACCGCCTACCAATCAGTACCGTCAGCTCTTAAAAAGTTAAGATAGGAATGTGAAACTAATTTTACTCCATCTCTAATGGTCTTCTTGCTACCAAGGTGAAAAGTAGCCAAAGTGCCGATTTTCAACTGTTTATAGCTGTGAAACTACTAACTCTAGAGGTATAACATCATACATAAAATATGCTTAGAATTTTACGAATACTCGAAAAATAAATTCATATATAGGGTGTTCCATTGAAAAAAAATTAACTTTTTGTTTTTCCCTGTATACTGATCATTTTTCCAATATTTTTTACACGCAGAAAAAAAAGTATTTTTCAGTATGTACCTACATAACGATACTTTTAATTTTTTTGGGACACTTAAAATAAAAAAGTTAAAGGGGGGGCGACATTATAGGGGATCACCCTGTACAGGGTGGCTCGTTTTCGTGTCTATGTATGGGGAACTCGAAAACCGTAAGAGATACAGTGTCGGTCAAATTAAGGCAAAATTGCGCATTTAGGTGCCTAACAAATATGCCATTTAGAAAGTTTCAAAATTCCGAGTATTTCCGGAGATATCCGGAAAAACCGGAATTTTGAAAAATCGTTTTATTTTTTCCTGGGCTTATTTAAAAACGTATCTCAAATTGAATTGCACTTTTGCATTGCCACTTTCTCCGCTCTATCCAATGATGGATGGTACCCAGTTTGAAATCCGACGTTTCGTCTTCAAGGGATCATCAACTTTCTTTTTTTAAATACGAACTTTAATTTTTTTATCGGTTTTCAGATGGTATTGCCGATATTAATATGAGTATGTGTTTTTTTTTAATTAATTTTTTTTTTAAATTAAATATTTTGCTTTGGCGTAATTTTAAATAATTTAAGTTAGGTACTTTTGAAATTTTTATATTCTATAAAAATATTTTATTTTGTTTTTTGTATTAAGTGGAAAATTGGAGCCCGTATTAAAAATAAAAAATAGTTAAATTATTTTTTACGAGAATATGGCCATGAACTAACTCAAACAAGTTGTTTAGTGCAAAGATAAAATATTTTAAACTTTTAACCAATTATAAAATTTATTTAATAGAGAACATGAACAATTTATAATCATACTACGTGATACTATAAGTACGTTGATGGAAAAACACACCTATTGTAATTTTGCCTATAAATTACTTTTTTTTATTATTTATAAGCAAAATTCCAATAGGTGTGTTTTTCCATCAAAGTACCTATAGTATCACGCAGTATGAATACACATTGTTTATGTTCTCTATTAAACAAAATTTAGTTGGTTAAAAGTTAAAAATATTTCATCTTTGCACTAAGCAACTTGTTTGAGTAATAGTTCATTGCCATATTCTCGTAAAAAATAATTTTACTATTTTTTATTTTTAATACGGGCTCCAATTTTCCACTTAATACAAAAAACAAAATAAAATGTTTTTAAAGAATATAAAAATTTCAAAAGTACCTATGTACCTTAAATTATTTAAAATTACGCCAAAGCAAAATAAATAAATTAAAAAAAATAATAATAAAAAAAATAAAAACACATACTCATATTAATAACGCGAATACCACCTGAAAAACGATAAAAAAATTAAAATTTGTATTTAAAAAAAGAAAGTTGATGATGATTCCTTAAAGACAAAACGTCGGATTTCATACTGGATAATATCATTGGATAGAGCGGAAAAAGTGGCAATGCAAAAGTGCAATTCAATTTAAAATCCGTTTTTAAATAAGCACAGGAAAAAAATAAAACGGTTTTTCAAAATTTCGGTTTTTCCGGATATCTTCGACAAATACCCGGAATTTTAAAACTTTCTAAACGGCATATTGTTAGGCACCTAAATGCGCAATTTTGCCTTAATTTGACCGACACTGTATCTCTTACGGTTTTCGAGTTCCCCATACATAGACACGAATTCGAGCCACCCTGTACATATTACAGTATATTTGTAGTTGGAAATATGGCGAAATCACTAACATAAAAATGTTATTATATTACGAACTTGTAATTGTGATTTGATAAATATATCAATATTTTACATTTTAAGTCACCAGCGCTATGCAATAAGCAGAAAAATCAAAATCTTTGAAATATTACATACCTTGAGTATTGTTATCAATAACTAATTAAAAACCTTAATAGATTTTTGAAACAGCCAGTTGAATACAAAGTTTATATTTTCTTTGGTGAAAATAATAAAGCTAATAAACCAACCATAACGTTGTTTGACAGGGCGCTGCAAACAATTCTCAAAACATATCAATTGTTTTTTCCAAGGCCAACTAGAGTATTAGAGTGTTATAAATAATTTCGTCATAAATTTGATTAAAAATATCGTAAACGAATATATCGTTTCTGGCCAGCTTTTATTGAAATTTGACCTGTGTGCGGCGAGCGTCCGCCAATCGTTACCAGGCAACCAAGCAAAACACTACGATTCCTTTGTAGCGCTCGCTGGACACGCACATTAAAGTTGCCGCGGTTGAGTGGTTCTTCTTATCGTATAGTTAATGTGCGATGGTTTGGGTTAATGAACCTTTTGAATCTCAAGTCACCAAGAACAATCAGACCATATATCTAAATAATCTGAAATAAAGTATTATATCTATATATTGTACTAAAACGGAGTTTTATCCACAATACCGAAACAGAATTATTGCACTCGACCATTACCTCCTACAAGTAGGCCTGACGGGTTACGCGGGACGTCATCCAAAGTGGTCTTAACTTATTTACAGGCGTATATTGAAATGTGCAATTTCTTTTAAAATTTCACAGTTAAGTAGACGGTTTAGATGCAAAAATCTCGAAAAAATATAACAAGAACTTGTTTTTTGTAAATTTAACTTTTTTTATATGTAGTTTGAAACGTAATTGGCCTAATACAATACCTGTAGTGTGTTTTTTCCTCGGTTTTCTTCATCCAAAGATCCTTGCAATATTCAAATATTTATGATAAACCATGATAGCTTTATACAGGTTTCAGATTTTACTTTTTTGTGTTAGATTGGGTGTATTTGAAATCCTGCTAATGTAATTTTTTGAAGCATCAATTTTTAAGTGATTTTTACAATTTTCAAAAGGTGTCAAAAGGCTGTTTTGATTTAGATAGTTTAACAACAACTCACAAAGAAAAGACTTTTTATTATCATTAATCAGTTTTTTAAAGATAATATAGGCTGTTAAAAAACTACGTCCACTACTTGTTCACGAGGATATAAAAGAGCCCCACGATTTAAGGAATTAATTAAACTCGATGAATAGTTTCGGCGGTAGGATCCTTGTGAAACATCCTTGAATAATAATACTAGGGATAATTAGTACACTGCTTTTAGATGTTTCAAAATAATTTAATGAGATATTTTTCTCTGCATATGTTTCCGCTTGAGAGTAGTTGTATACTAAAACTATACAACTACTCTTGACAACATCTAAAAGCAGTGTACTAATTATCCCTAGTATTATTAATTAAATTGTAAGAATCTTCTACAACACAAGGTTCATTTAAAGTTACATTTTCTTTGCAAAATTCACAACTTAATTATTTTTAAACAATATGACAGCAATATCCACTTAAATAAGTGATTACTGGCATTTCAGATGTTATAGCTTCTGTATCAGACTATGTAATAATTTTGAGCAATAAATTGATAGTCAGAATTTAATTATTTATCTAATGATGGGGGGTCATATTCAGGAAGTTCAAAAAATTCATTTACCTTAATATCCCCATAAAGTTTAGATTTTAATGATATAAAGATTAAATTCTTAGCCTTTTTTTTGACTCATATAGCTGGCGAACAGAGATATGTTAATGATCACCAGCTAATGGCCTATATTTTACAAAACGCCCTTCCAATGGGTCCGTTTGAAATTTGACCAGTAAGACATACGTCATATTAAGCTCAGTTAAACAGTATTCAGTCACTTCCAGTGGCCCATGACCTGTATGGCTTAATGCAGTGTGGGTTTGTCGCGTCAGTGTATTTGGAAAATTAGATGAATGCCAAGAATCTAGCCAATTTTGCATTTTTAGCAGAAAATTAAATTTCGGATCATCGTATTTCTCTGGTGAAGGGTTCTTGAAATTTATCTATAGTACGGCGGTTAGTCAAACCAACCTTGCATTTTTGAGTAGAGCATTGAGATTTGGCACAGTGGTAGTATATACCCATACCTCACTTTTAAGAAGTGGAACCAAGTTTGCAACCACGGGAGAGCAGCGGCATGGCGGGTTGCATACCTGCCAGGGACAATTTTGAGAAAATTGCTAAACGAGCACACCCGACCAATTTTATAGGTGAGTACCACTCAAAAATATTACAGGAGATGTTCTGGAAGGTAACTGGAGTATGTATGCAGAAAATAATGCAATCGATTTTGTAGTGTTAAGTTAGGGATTTTGGTGAGTGACTCCACTTCCACAAACAAAATACGAATAAATCAGGTCCCAATGGACCCATACACGTTCTTATATATAATATAATCAAAATAGTTAACTTTAGGTTACCTCGGTTGTAAGGTGGATAGAAAACTAAAAGATTAAGAAAAGCCATATTTATTACAAACAGACAGTTTAACAGCATCATTTAAAGCGTTTAGCATCAATTCCATATCGTTATTAATGGATAATATTATTCATTGTACTAGATGTAATCACGGAATGTAATAATACTAAATCTATTACCTACAGTACAAATTGGAGTCATAAACATCAGACTTTGGCACTTTTTTTGGCATTAATCAAGGTACTTAAAGCATGGGCAACAACAAAACTCATAGCAAAGGACTTTAGATTTAGCGCAGTTGCATTTCCCAGTACATTTATTTTTATATTTACATGACACCGGCGTTTCTTTACAAGTCTCTTGTGCTGTAGGCTTAGGCTTAGTTCTATAGAGCATCCTCCATCCTTCAGAGCCGACTTTCCAGCCGCACGGTGATGGCTGGTTCCGGATTAGGGAGATCGCTTGTCTGGCATTCTGCTCTTCGTATGAAGCCCTCAGAATTAAGCAGCATTTCCTTAAAGCCGCTGGAGTGTACAAACCTGTTACTCACTCTTTCCTTAAGCAGTTTGTCGGCATGACTGCGAGCAGGATCAACCAACAGAAATGCAGGTGCATCTTCACTGCATTCCTTTTCAGTATTTCTTTGCTTGATCAGTCAGTTGTTCAAGTGCAACGTCACGTACTTTAGCTAGGTACGAAGCAGCCCTTGTGACATTTTGGGTTATTGGTTCTTAAATTATGCTCAATGCGAAGGCCCGCATCTAACACATCCGCGTTGGCATTGCATGGAATATTCCCTAGTTTCTGGTAAGCTTTTAGATTCCTATTCAGGGTAGCGATTCCTGCATCTATCTTTGCTGGCTTGTCTAGTGATGGATCGATGAGGTCATTTCCCTGCTAAGATTTCTGATACAGTATACAGAGACCAGTCAATAACGTCCCTACTTCGCTTTCTATTCTGCTGCTCTTCAACAAAGACATTTAAATCTCTCATGATACTAAATCTGTCAGAAAAGAAATAACCGATTTTTTTTATGGCAGTGGCACACACTAAAGGGAGATTGTATGGCGCTCGACGAGCGGTGCGTATGCGAAGATGTTGATTGACCCGGTTCTTAAATAGTTGTAGGTGGTAATTAGGGGGAAACAGATGTCCTGGGAGTAAGTTCCACAGTGATGCAGTGTGCCAGACAAAGGAGATCTTGTAAAGCGATGTTCTAGGTATTTCCAGTTGTACGACGAACTGGTGCACTCCCGCCGTCCGTCGCGACTGTCTGACAGGCGTTGCCAGGAGCGGGATGAGGCGGGCCAAATCCTGAGAACATCTGTCGTGAAACTGTCTGTATAACAGGGACATCTCGGCCACATGTCTGCGGTGTTCCAGACCATCCAGATTCCGGGTCAACTCCGGGCCGCCGATGAGACGTACAGCTCGCTTCTGAATGAAATCAAGTAGCTTTAGGGCGTGCTTTGGTGCGGCACCTCAGATGTGTGAGCAATATTCTAAGCACGGTCTTATTTGCTCTTTGTCAAGCAAGAGCACATGCTGCGGTGTATACAGTTTTTTTGTTGCGAAATAGCGCACCAAGCATCTGGGAGGCTGATTTTGCGATGTTAGCAACGTGGTCATGCAAGGACCGAGACACTCAGTAGTCCGATTGACGAGAATGAGGAAATGGTCGATCCTGCCATATCTAATGATGTCAGGGCCCGCCGTATTGGCCCTCTTGGTAAACGTGGCTGCTTGGGTCTTTGCTGAATTAAACTGGACCAAATTTCTGTCGCCCCAAATTTTCTCCAGATTTTGATTAATTGCTGTAATCTGCTCCTGTCTGCGGTGATAAGTCTCAGTCGCTGGTAAAGGTTTTTCTGATCTAAATTGGGAGACAAGGGTACTTACCTTATAGTAGAAAATTGGGAGCGGACTGCACCTCCTTGCATGTCTATCGCTTATACTAAACTAACTTTTTAATTAAAATCATTTTTATAACAATTGATTCTATGGCAAATAGACCTTATTTCAGGATAAGCGAGAGAGGGCGGGTTGCGCCTTCTCGCATAGAGAAGGCAAAACCCGCCCTCAGAACGACAACAAACAAGGTTAGAAAGATCAAAGCGGCATTCGAGAAGTCACAGTCATTGCCAGTTGTATCTGTTGACATTAAAAAGGGTACTGAAACAAGAATTGTTGGAGTTTTATTAAGAACCCAAGTTTACAATAGTTCAGCTTAGCACTACAAAATCGATTTTATTAGTTTCCGCGTCTAGAGGGTAGGCAACCTGCCACCACGCGATTGGCACATGGTCCAATTACGTTTCATAACACCTCCCGTAATATTTGTGAGTGATATTCACTCATAGAAACGGTCAGGTGTGCTCGTTTAACGATTTTTTCAAATTTGCCTTTGGCAGATATGCAACCCGCCATACCGCCGCTCTCCCATGATTGCATACTTGGTCCCACTTCTTAAAAGTGAGGTATGGGCATGCACTACCACTGTGCCAAATCTCAATGCTCTACTCAAAAATGCAAGGTTGGTCCCAATATCGCTGACTAACCGCCGTACTACTAGTAAATGTTTTCCCTTAAGAGGGGTTTTAACGTTAACTATTCTCCACCAGGTCCATATAATATTAATAAACTCTGCTGTGTCTTGTGAATGTGACAATATATTAACAAAACCTTTCAGAGCCTCTATAATAAAATGATTAAATGTTTTGAGAGCTAATTTAACATTTTGCTTTTCTATAGATGAATTCGAATTCTTAAGGTCGTTAAGAATACCCATGTTTTAATATTTTGTCTCGTTCTAGTTCATAAAGTTTTTTGACCACTGAAAACGAAGCACATTTTTTTTGACCTGTCTCAAAATCGGGATAGAAAAATGCTTGCTCAGATTTAAAATTTAGCCAGTTGTTAAAAATACATTTTAGTAGATGAACAGTGTCAAAAAGGTAAAATGTCTTTCTCGGGCAATAGGATGGGGGAAAACTATACTGAGTTCATTCCGTGGTGAAAAATTACTCATTGCCTTGCTATTTATTGCATTATTGTCACTAACTGTACAAAATACTATGTAGCCAATTTCTTCCAAATTTTCTATTAAGGTCTTGATTAAAGTATATAAGATTTCTGAGTCAAGTTTAGCTATAGGAAATATATGAATTACTTCTTTAAGGCTTGAGCAAGGACTTGTGATCATAAATGCAACTGCAGATGATGGTAAAGTATTGCTGTTATTTACTGATGTTCCTACAGTGTTTCCTGCCTCATAATTCAAATAGGGGTCAATATGAATTTCGTCAAAAAGTAATATAACATTTTTAGCTTTATCACTCAAATATTGAAAAATGTTACGAGCATAGGTTAAAAAAAACGCATTTCATCAATATGGGGATCTGTTAAAAGTCTGTTACAAAGAGATTTTACTGTGTTAGGATGAGGAAAAATAATAGGAGCATGATTACGCAAATATTTATAGGAATAGTAAACAAAATTTAATATAAAACAATAGTGCTCGGTGAATACCGATATCTCTCTTTTGAGGTTCTCACCAAAATTAGCTGTTCTGAAAAAAATGTTAAATTTTGTGTAAGTTCATCGGAGCCTTTTAGGTTTAAAAGAATATCCGTTACAAATTTTAATTTTTTTTTGTTTTCTCGTCTTGGTCAGAATCAGGTTGATGTGAATTCATCTCGCTCTCGTTATTGAAAGTTTCACTAGTAATGGGGAGATCATTATTAAGAGGAATTGATATCATATTATCAATTGCATCGATTAAATATTCTAATTCATCCAAACTGCCGGTTATAAATGGGGATTTTAAACTTATTATTGAAACAGAAATAGACTGGCCATATAAACATGTTTCTAATTTTAAATTATTATTTATTACAATCGTCCAAGTTATTATAGAACCAGGAGTATACTCAAGCTAAAATAAAGATATTTTATCTATAGCTCTTACTGGAAACCACCCTTGCTTAACAATATAATTTGAAAATAGTTTTAAAAACTCAAAATTTTGAGAACATATAGCCTCTCTATGGATATTAAACTCCTCTTTACTTTGCTGAATTGCTTGCAACAATTGTAATTCCTCAAGTTCCTTATTTTTTTCGTCTTTACTTTTACGAACAAACACATTTTTTGAAAAGTAATTGGGGCAGTTTGGAAAAGTAGTTGGTATGGCATGTTCCTTCAATCGAGGATATTTTAAATGCACTGTAATGATTTTACCTAACTTAGGATCCTGTTGCCAATTAATCCAAATTATATTACCTGCAGAAAAAGTAACTCACACACTTTAGTGTTTTTATTGGGCACTAAATTGTCACGCGGGATAGCTTGAAGCCACTTCTTTTGCATCTCATCACTTTTTGGAAAGCTAAAAGCATGAACTTTAGGTCCTTTCGGGTAGTTTCCACGGCAGCCTGGTGCACAGCATCTGGACGGCATTGTTCACATAAATTTAAACACACTAAAGTACCAATATTATCAAGAAATTCACCGAAAATCAATCGAAAATCGAAGAACAATTAAGAATCCGGTCGAACGTCGAAAGAACGCTGCCAACTGACAGGCAGTGTTGCCAGATTTTTAAGAATTATCTCGTCATCCTCGAACTGCTAATGGCAGCCCAAATATTAAATAGTTTGCGTTGGTGGTTGCGTAATGGTAAAAAATTATTGTACGCATGGCCTTATATTGTTACGAATTTGCAGAATTACCTCGTTCTGACCATCAGGATTTGGCTTGTCTTGGTCGGTAGAGTTAGTTTCATACATTATTTGGGATGTAAACTATTTAACGTATATTTAGTTGGACTTTAATTTTTACAGTATTTGTTGAATGACATTTGACATTATGTTTTTAAATGGAACTAAATATTTATAGAAAATAATTAAGTTATTGGTTAGCAACGTTTATTTTCTTAAAGGTTTTGATTCCGTTATGCTTCACTCCGGTTTTTATATATTTACTTGTCGGACTTTAAATATTTATTTATATTTAATATAACTATACTATAATATACCAAAGCAAACTTTTACATTAAGTATCTAATATATTGTTAATTGTAATCCAAGACAAATATTTTCCGTTTCATTAAAAAATAATTTGTGGTAAACTACAGTGAGAAGTAGCCCAAATTGTGATAAAACGCCAAATCTGGCAGCAATGGATACAGAATACATCGAAGACGGCGGGATGGAAATTGCAATTCCAGTCGTCCAGCGTGGCAATCTACGTTAAATACGGAAGTAGGCGCGATAAAATAATCAATACTTTTATGGGGCTGCTCTTGGCTCCTCTGAATGCTTTTCTTGTGGCAAAAAAGTAATGACCTCTTAGGATGACGTCACTGCTAATTTTAATATTAGCTAGTTGGCCTAGTTGTAGGAGGCAATGACTCGACGCGCGTTTCGCTAACCATGTTGGCATCATCAGGAGATGATTAAAACTGAGTTTTAATCATCTCCTGATGATGTTAACATGATTAGCGAAACGCGCGTCGAGTGCAATAATTCTGTTTCGGTATTGTGGATAAAACTGCGTTTTAGTGCATTTTGCCGAAGATTCCAAACCCCAACATAGTCTATATATATTGTACTCTATATGTATTCTTATTTTGTTACTCGTATCCCCGTAAATGTTATTAAAACAGAGTTTTATCCACAATACCGAAACAGAATATTTGCACTCGACGCGCGTTTCGCTAACCATGTTAGCATCATCAGGAGATGATTAAAACCCTAGTTTTAATCATCTCCTAACCCAAACTAGCCCTAGTTTTAATCATCTCCTGATGATGCTAACATGGTTAGCGAAACGCGCGTCGAGTGCAAATATTCTGTTTCGGTATTGTGGATAAAACTCTGTTTTAGTGCATGTTGCCGAAGGTTCCAAACCCCAACGTAGCGTAAATGTTATGTTAGATAAATAAAAAGGAGGCGATTAATTGGAAGTTTGCACGAAGGCGACCAAAGGTCGATGCTGCATCTAATTAAAACGAGTAGAGGAAATAGTGTAATTTTAATTATTGCATTACAAAATGATTTGTCCTAGAAATAAATAAATTTGCTCTTTTAATAGGATGCCTGGGAATCGCCTGCGTCATACTGCAAAAAGATCAGAAAACGTGGTTTGCAGAACTGAACGTGGACTTAGAAAAAATTCAAGAAATCGCCAGGTATATTATGAATTTATTTGAATTATGGAAAACGTACGACGAGAAAAAAGAGATCCAAGGACTTCTAACCAAGATGCCTAAGCCTAAGCCTGCGCCTCAGAGATAGGTCACTTATTTTTCAGGAAATCATAGGAACAATTTGAATACAAGAGCCCTTTAGTAAACATTTTAAAGGCTTCTTTAAGTTTGGCATCTCGTTTGGGTTATAAGTAGTACCCATGTTTTATCGAGAGTATTTGAATGAAATAAGGACTGGGAAATAGTTGGAAATCAAATAAGTACTGTTAAAAATGTATTGTTGGTATTTGAGATAAAACTGATAAAGTATGTTTTCGTTATTATATAATAAAACACTCGTTAGGTGGGATGCTAAAAAAATGTGTATTTGAGGATTTTTTTATTTCTCAAAACCTTTCACTAACTAAAAGCTATGACAACTGTCCTTGCCAATAATTATGTTCGAGATTTAAATTAAAAACAAAAGGTTTCAATATATCCGGTAAACGCAAAATGTTAAAATGCCTTAGAATCGCAATGATAATGATAATAATTGGTAGATTTATGATCTGTGAAGGTCCGGTCGTCTGTATATTGAATAGGATAGTAAGGATGTTTTTGAATGGTTTGTCGTTTTGAACGCAAGCAATTTTGTAATATTTTGTGATCTCGTATCTATGGAAAATAGACGGTTCTTAAAAGAAAATTTATTTCATATATATGGTCAAAAACGCATTTTCACAGTTTTTATAATTTCGTTTTGTTTTTAATTGAATGTTCAAAATTACTCCCGGTTGTTGTTTAGCCTTACTGTTGATTTAAAATCTTAACAAAAATAACTGCTTAGATAATACAAATAAAAAATAATGAATGAAGAGTGAAGGCTGTGTGCATGTACGAAATGTACTAAATGAAAAAACCTTTGTATTCCATGCAAAAATTTTAATCCAAAAAGGACGTCTAATCAGCGTAACAGAGCGCTTTCGGCCTTAGCCATCATCAGTGTTACCTGCAAAGTGAGTAAAAGAACCACCCATTAGTGGAAACCAGCATAGGCTGTAACATTTTTTGGGTTGAACAAAGTAAAGTTGCAATAATTGTCAGTGACCTATGGTAAAATAAAAATGAAATTGAATTTTAAGTTTGACTTTTTTTGAGTTCTGAATTTATTAAGATAAAATGGTAATTAAAACTGTTAATTGGAGAAAGATGAGTTTAATTTTTTAAATGTAATTTTAAGCAGAAGGAAAAGAAAATGGTGGAAGTTTTTTCACTCACTTGTCAGTTGGAACAAAAGATATCCACAAGAGGCACAAACAACATCAAAACGACAACGGTCACATCAAAATTTAAAAAACACTCTAAATTTGTTTAGAAAGACCATTCGTGATTCCACTTCTTTCATTAATCAGGATGAAAATACAAAATACGTTTCGATACCGTATAATCCTCAGTATACTAGAGGACTCCAAAAAGTTTTTAAGGAAGTAGGTTTAAAATTAGTATACCAGACTCAGTTTAACATTAAGAAATTATTAGGTGGTCCAAAGGACAAAATTGAAATATTAGAAAGAAGTGGAATATATGAAATTGGATGTATGGATTGTAACCAAAAATATGTTGGGCAAACTAGAAGATCTATACAGACGAGATTCAAAGAACATATAGCTCATTTAAAGTATGGTAGAACAGATAAATCAAGTGTTGCCGAGCATGCTTTTGATAATAATCATAGAATAACAATTAAAAATTTAAAATTAATTCATAATATAACTGATAGGAGATTATTAGACGCATATGAAAGTATGGAAATTATTAAATGTAAGAATAGTTTAAATAGAGATAGAGGGCCTATTCCGTATAGTCCATTGTATTGGTTGATCAAGCGTGACTAGCGGGATCCCAGGATTGGTTCTTTTTAGTTCCGCTTGATTAAGCAAACAGTAGTATAAAAGAGAGTTAGGTAGATTTTAATTTTAGTTTTAATCATCTCCTGATGATGCTAACACGGTTAGCGAAACGCGCGTCGAGTGCAAATATTCTGTTTCGGTATTGTGGATAAAACTCTGTTTTAGTGCATGTTGCCGAAGGTTCCAAACCCCAACGTAGAAGGCAATGGTTATTAGTATTCAGCTCGCTGTTGATCTCGATATCTTCCAGAAAATCCAGTCTATTGTAGTTTTTAGATGAGATGTTATGGAGGATTTTAACGTTGGCGTTAGGACTGAAACCATGGTTATGGTCACGCAGGTGTTCACCAAAAGCAGAGTTCCTGTTCCTATTTAAATGTTCACCAATGCGAACTCTGAGGGGTCTGCATGTTCTACCTATATATGTGCTATCGCAAGAATTGCAAGACAATTTATAAATCCCACTTTTTGAAAGAGTTTCGATTTTATCCTTTGAATTGGTTAAAAAAGTTTGTAATTTATTTTTATTTTTGTATGAGATAAAAGCATTACTGACATAATGGCGAATGGTTTTTGAAACTAAATTACTAGTCTGAATGTCAAGAAAAGGTATGGAGAAATATTTTTTGGAAGAATTATCTACAAGACCGTTCGAGAGTTCCCTTCTAAGTTTTTTAATTTTTGTTTTATTGATTAGCTTATCAATAAGACTGGGATCAAATTGATTGTTAAAGGCGATCTGTTTGATTATATTGACCTCTTTGTACCACTGTCTATGATCAAATATAACAAAGAGGTCAATATAATCAAACAGATCGCCTTTAACAATCAATTTGATCCCAGTCTTATTGATAAGCTAATCAATAAAACAAAAATTAAAAACTTAGAAGGGAACTCTCGAACGGTCTTGTAGATAATTCTTCCAAAAAATATTTCTCCATACCTTTTCTTGACATTCAGACTAGTAATTTAGTTTCAAAAACCATTCGCCATTATGTCAGTAATGCTTTTATCTCATACAAAAATAAAAATAAATTACAAACTTTTTTAACCAATTCAAAGGATAAAATCGAAACTCTTTCAAAAAGTGGGATTTATAAATTGTCTTGCAATTCTTGCGATAGCACATATATAGGTAGAACATGCAGACCCCTCAGAGTTCGCATTGGTGAACATTTAAATAGGAACAGGAACTCTGCTTTTGGTGAACACCTGCGTGACCATAACCATGGTTTCAGTCCTAACGCCAACGTTAAAATCCTCCATAACATCTCATCTAAAAACTACAATAGACTGGATTTTCTGGAAGACATCGAGATCAACAGCGAGCTGAATACTAATAATCATTGCCTTAATACTCAAGTTAATCTGAACAGATCTTATATACCTTTACACAGGCGACTTCTTGACTGAAGTACCTCGGTCTATACACCGTCAAATTTTTTCACTTAATTAAGCACTTTGTTCTCTCACGAAATACATGAAAATAACTTTTAATACTTATAAAATAAGAAATTTTGGTTGTTTTTTACCAAGTTGAGCTAGCTCAGGCCAGTCTCTTCTCCTTAGTAGGTAAGCTTTCCTTTCCTTCTTTTATTTCCATTTTCCTGAGTGGAGCTAGCCCCAGGTTAGCTCTTCTCTTAATTAGTTAAGCTTTTCTGATTGTTCCTCTGTCAACCTTGAGTAGATTTAGCCCAGGCTAATTTCTTCTCTCAATTAGTTAAGCTTTTCCATTTCTTCCTCTTTCATGGAGTAGAGTTGGCCCAAGCTAATCTCATCTCAAATAACCAAGCTCTTATAAATTTTTTACATATCTCATTTCTCCGAGTCGAACTAGGCCAGACTAATTTCTGCCCCGAATTAGTCAAGTTTCCTTTTTTCTTCGAGTGGGGTTAATTTGAATTAATATCATCTCTTTAACATTTTACTAGCCACCCACTTTACCAAATAATCCTCCATTCTTACATACTAGCCAACTGGCTAACTAATTTAAATCTAAACTTTTCTGATAATTAATGAATCTAGTTTGTCTCAGACAAATCAATTTGTCGGGTCTAGTCTGACACAGTGGTATTTCTTCTACAATCTAAGTTAAAAATTTTGTAAAATTAGTTGCTCAACACCTTTCCTCTCTCTCACATCACCATTGTTAAAAATTTAAAACTACCGCCAAGTTTTGACGTATTTCCTTTTGCGTCTGCGGTCTTCGGTTTACTTGTCAAGCTTGTCGACAGAGACATGTTTGTCATACCATCAAAGCGTGGTTTCCACGTCTGGCTTTAATTTGTTAAATGTTTAAATTATGTGAACCTTTCTTATAATGTAGAGTGTTTTTTAAATTTTGATGTGACCGTTGTCGTTTTGATGTTGTTTGTGCCTCTTGTGGATATCTTTTGTTCCAACTGACAAGTGAGTGAAAAAACTTCCACCATTTTCTTTTCCTTCTGCTTAAAATTACATTTAAAAAATTAAACTCATCTTTCTCCAATTAACAGTTTTAATTACCATTTTATCTTAATAAATTCAGAACTCAAAAAAAGTCAAACTTAAAATTCAATTTCATTTTTATTTTACCATAGGTCACTGACAATTATTGCAACTTTACTTTGTTCAACCCAAAAAATGTTACAGCCTATGCTGGTTTCTACTAATGGGTGGTTCTTTTACTCACTTTGCAGGTAACACTGATGATGGCTAAGGCCGAAAGCGCTCTGTTACGCTGATTAGATGTCCTTTTTGGATTAAAATTTTTGCATGGAATACAAAGGTTTTTTCATTTAGTAAATAAAAAATAGTTTTTCCACTCGTTTTTTTACTTCACCTGCATTTAAATGGCAATTTTTGCAAATAAATCGAAAACGGTGGCAGATATGAGAATAATGCGCTAAAGAAAAGAACAAGCAGAGGTCAAATGTGATCAGAATTCACACAAGGTGCTCCAAAAAAAAGTTTCGAATGATAAAATGGTAGGTAAGCCAAGATAGATAACACCTTATTGTATACCGAAAATGATGCGTTTCTGAGCATGTATATAGTCATTTTTTTCTTATTTTGTCTAGTACTACCCCCAAAAAATTAACGTGCCATTAATTAAAACCCTGTATACTTGAAACTCTCGATAGAATTCAAAAATGTGCAGAGTGTCTCAAATTCCATTAAAACTGAGATTTAACTTGTGTTTTTTTTTTACTGTTTAAGTACACATTTTTCTAATTAATAAGGAAGTATGGTATTTCCCTCCAATTGGATAAATCATACTACTGTAAAAAATACATAGTGGCAAAAAGTATGAAAACACTGAAATTTACGCAAATAACGTTGGCACATAATTTGGCAATATTTAAAAAATAATCAAATATACAGTGTTACAAAAATCACGACGTGTCAGTTTTCATTTTTTAAGTTGAAGGAATTTATGATATCATTTTCTAAATGCTCGAATTCATAACACCTTTGCGCAAATGAAACATTTATAATTCATAATGAAGACACGAATAAACGTTAAAACGGAGTTTTATCCACAATACCGAAATAGAATTATTGCACTCGACGCGCGTTGCTCTAACCATATTAGCATCATCAGGAGGTGATTAAAACTAGATGATTATTCATCTCCTGATGATGCTAACATGGTTAGCGAAACGCGCGTCTAGTGCAATAATTCTATTTCGGTATTGTGGATAAAGTTCAGTTTTAGTGCATGTTGCCGAAGGTTCCAAACCCCAACATAGGACAAATAACGTTATATGCTAAAAGTGAATCAATTTCATTTTGTGCAATAAAGCATTAAATGCCTCCAAAAAGTTGCTATCTAATACATAATAGTTTCTTCTTGGCCATCAATATCGACACAGTTTATACCGGTACGGTATAAACTTATGATTATCGACTGGGAAACTTAGTGAACGCTATACGCCCAAGTGTTTGTTGTTTGTGCTTTCCTTACAACCATCATAATAATTACTACAATGACAAAAGGGTGGATCTCTTGTGACTGCAATAACTAGTTCAGTAAGGTAACAAGACGCCGCGCCGACGCGACGTTCGGTGTTTAGATTGAGTAGTCGGAATCGATTCTTGAGAACTTCGGCTTTTGAGAATCGGATACTGTGAAATCGGTATTGGGTATTGTCATTATCAAATAAAACGTGTAGTTTTAGGAATTACTGTTCCGTAAGCGTAAGTAGATAATGCCTGTGCTTCTTTGGTATAAGTGCTTATGTGTTGGTGAATAGCTAAAAATTAAATTGAGTTTTATTGCATATTTTGTTATAAGCAAAAACATTTAAAGGTTTTTTTTACATTTTTGAGCAGAGAAGTTGTTAAGAGTCAATACCAATTTTCTATTTTTTATTAAGCATACATTTATTACCGGAAATTTTTAGTCTGAAAAACCGCTGGCATTTCACATATTATGATATGATATATTACACAAAAGTCCAGTAGGTATACCGTTTACGACTTTAACGTAGAATCCAAATATCGAAAAATAAATATATCTAGGGAATTACATTTTCTGTTTATGTTTTACTATTTTAAAATGAGTTATTTGTTATGTTTCTTAATTTAATGAATATATGCATATTTATACTTGAGCTCGATGGTCTGTTTCCATATGTGGCTATCTACAAAACCGTAATTAGGCAGGAAACACAATACTCTCTGTTGGGGGAACACCCCAACAAGTGTATTAACTTATCATTTTTCACCGGATAGTTTGGTGATAACACCCTGTATGTATGTAGTATGAATGAGTCAGAAATTTGTGCATTTAAATCAGCATATGTCAGTTCTTTAATAGGTACCCCATCATATAAAGCTAAATGTCATTTTGTCATTTCAATCGGGTGTAAGCGTTTTCAATTTAATATATCCGTGTCTCCGTCAGTGTTTAGGAAACAGCATGTGTCAAAGAAAGAAAGAAACCCACGCTTACTTTCGCGGCAATCCCCACTCTCAGCCGACTTTTAGTTTTTGCCAGCTAGAAGAAAAAATTTGTTCAGTCTTCAGTCAGTGCTCTGCTAACACTCAACCACAGAAGAAAAAAATCAAAATCCCATTTCTAATATTTTTCGTCAGTACGCGCACCCTTGACGCGCAGCATAAATCAGCCATTATTCGTGGGGAACCAGTGTCGCCCGACCATTGTTTTAAGTTTATTTCTACATTTGACCACTGCCTGCGTGCTGCTTGTTCTGTATTGTGACATCACGTTCTACTAGGTGCTAGTTTTTTGTTTTTATTTGGTTTTGTGTGTTTGTGTTAAAAGTATTCGAGAATATTTGGACGAAATGAATAACAGAAGGGGAAAACATCTTTGCTGTGTACCGAACTGTGAACATAAATCTTATGATTGCAGTCTCAATTTTCTTTTCTTTCCCGAAAGAAGGACAAAGGTAGGTAGCTTATAAAAACAAATCTAACGCCTATCAAAGTTGAAACGGTTATCAAAGTGAAACACCTCTTTAATTAAGCATGTTCCAGTAAAACTAGAGGGTTGAAATTTTCAGAACATGTTGCCGGGGTAAAATGAGGATCCTGGACGAAACTGGACCCCTCTCTCCCACCCGTTCGGCCAGGAGAGGGGGAGAAGAAAAAACTAAAATAATTAATTTCGAGAGAACGGGAATAGCTACGGGGTCGACATTTTTATGGTAGATGCGCCTCATGGCGGCTACCTTTGACTGTATGGGGGGACCGGGGCTCTGATTTAAGGAAGGATTTTGGGAAAAAAATGCCGATATCTCTGCAACGGAGCCTCGGATCGAAAATCTGACAAGCAATGACCACGGATCACGGAGTCATCAATGGGGGCGGGAATTATACCCCCCACCTCCTTCAAAAATTTTCGAAAAATGAGAAAAAATTGAAAAAAACGTTAAACATTGTTCGGAAAGTTAATAAAAGTATTATAAAACCAAATAAGAAACAAAAATTTTAAAAAAAGTTAGAGAAGCGTGGTTTTTGGCGAAGAAAAAAGCGAAGGAGTTCAGCTACGAGGTCGGGGATTTCAAAAATAGGAAGAAAAAAATGCTTTATAAAAAAAAGTTTGAGAAAGTGGGGAAAAAAATTAAAAAACGTAAAAAAATTTTCGAAAAGTTAATAAAAGTATTATGAAACGAAATAAGAAAAAAAAAAGAGATTGTTCGGAAAGTTAATAAAAGTATTATAAAGCCAAATAAGAAAAAAAAATAAAAAAAAATTGTTCGGAAAGTTAATTAAAGTATTATAAAACCAGATAAGAAAAAAAAATAAAAAAAAAATCGTAAAGTTCATAAAAGTATTATAAAACGAAATAAAGAAAAAACTAATAAAAAAAAATTAAGAGAACCGCGGTTTTCTCGGCGAAAAAAAAGTTGGGAAAAAGAAACTAAAAAAATGATCTTTTAAAATATGAAATAATATACATTTTATAAACTTGTCGGCCTGTCGGAATTTCACATTTCACATTAAATTTTTGATGAAAAATTCCTGACAGAAAAAACATGAAACTTTTGTATTTTCCACTTTTTTATATTTTTTTTGAAATAAACTCTCTAGGTGGGCGCCGAAGTATGCGGGAGAACCTTGTATATACATGCAATATATTATACTATACCATTAATATCCGAAGGTTATTATGCATAAAAACTAAGCATTTTAGGAATTATAGATCAGTTATTATCTTTTTCTACAGCCGCGCGCAAAATAACTAATTACTAAATTGAAATGAAATCGCAAAATCGACGAATGCCGTGGATCCTTATTTTTCGCTTTAGAGCGTACATGGAAAAGAAAATTCTTCCATCAAGTGTGCTATGAATAGTCATGGCAATCGAAAATAAATAAATGACAATCGTGCGTTTATTACAGTTGTTGCTGGCACTCTTGTTCTAAATATGTCCGAATAATATGTCAAAACTGACAGATATTTGCAATTTCAGAAAAACGTACATTTAATTTTTAAAAATGGGGCTGTAGAAAAAGATGTGTTTTTCGAGTGCAAAATAAGATTGCCGTTTTCGAAAGATTACTGCGCTGCGCTACGCGTTTCACAGTAACATTCTTTCTCAAGTGGCAATCCCTTATTTTGCGCTCTAAAAACACAAATAACTATTTACCAAAATGATAGTCACCAAACTTACATATAAAGTTATATAATTCAACTAGATAAGCAACCCAATCTGACTCAGATGGATCCAAAAAACAATTTTATAATTTTTATGACTTTTTGTATCTAATATTTTTGGTTAATATCGATAATTAAGGGATTTAGCAATTAACTAAAACTTCTAATTTGGTTAGATTTTATGCATATAATAACGTATTTCAGATATTAGTAGTAATGTATCTATAAGTATTATATACAAACTTCCATACTATTTACATAGTATATGACAAATAAATGATAAATAATACAAAATAATGCGAACACACCTGTTTGCGAAATTTGGAAAAAACGTAATACGGTATAGCATGTGATTACTCACCTCTATATTTAGAATGCTATTTAATTTCTTATAATTTTAGTGAAGGTTAAAGGATACACAGATCTATGAATGATTCATAATTTATTAATTTGATTACATTTAAACTGGATCTCATTGCATTGTGAAACATGTTGGTGTCATTTCTTTGGTAATGTCCAAGACGGTATTCTCAGTTTGATGTGAGTCCAGTATATGCTAAAATTGAACTTGTCAATTAAAAGTTTGTTTTAGGTGCATAGTCATAAGTTAGGAGTACACCTGTGACCTATTAGCATAGATTAACTGCACAATGGTTGCTACTTAATTAGATAATATCTTACCTTACTAGTTATTTAAAATTTTTCATTCAGTCGCGGCATCCTTCGTGTGTTAATTTTGATGTTATAGTATAGCAAGTAATCCACATATCTCTTGCTCGCATATTATATCATCGATTGTATTGTAATATGATTAGTTTTAGTAGAATACAGGTTCTAAAACCAACGAATTGTTAATTGACAAAACGTAAACATGTAATTAGTTTGAGATCGCTTGATATATTTGTTAACTTAAGATATTTTATTATTGTATACATATACCTGCATGATCGTGATGGATACTCTACTATCTTTAATTCCCTACATGGAATTATTATTTAATTGCTTATTTGAAATAAGTGATAAATGACCGGCAAATCGTTACTCGCGGATGCTGTGACAGTATCGCTACATTCCCTGCGTGCGCGCGCACCTGCGCGTCATGTCTTCGTGATGCAACCAATCGTTTGTATGTGCCCTGGTGGTCTAGGGGTTTGCATGATTAGCCTTCACTTCAGCGACTCGAGTTCAAACCCCGTCGGTGTTTTAAATTTTTTTAAGGTTATATTTCTTGTTTTTGGATATGTCTTGGGTTAGCACCTGGTTAGTTTCCTTTTCTTGAGCCCCCGTAGCGAGCGAAGGGCCATTCGAAAAGTGAAATATGGCATGGAATGTAGCGATACTGTCACAGCATCCGCGAGTCAAATCGCTTGCTGTTTTGATTTTTATCAGTAGTCAGCTCAGCTGGGATATGACAGGTCTTCGTCTTCTTTTCTAAAAGTGTGGCCGGACTTGTCTTCGCAAAGTTTTAGGCGATTTCGCTTGAGTATCATGGTACAGAACGCGTGGAGCCCGGAGTAAGTCGGAGTCCAGCTTCATTGAATCAAGATCACCGACCTCCATAATTGAGGTCGGTGATCAAGATTCTGAACGTACTTTTGTCGTTTGACGGATTGTCAGAGTGGATTGGTTTTTCTTCATCTGCGACTGACTTGGCACTTCTGCATGGCGCGACGACCGGAGCGGTCAGACCTGTGACAGAGGACAGAGGCCAAATTGATTAAGGATATCTATCCTTCGCCTTGTAAAAGGGATTTGAGAGTAAATATCAATTTGAGATGGCTCTCCAACCTAATTTAGGTTGATTATGTAGGCTTGGTGACTTTGTTCATTGTAATTTATCCGATGACGCCAGATTTGCAAATGCCTGCTGTAAGTAAACTTTTCAGTCACATGTTTTTTTATATCTGATTTTGGAATCCTGTTATTGCAGTTGGTTCCATCTTGACCATCTTTCGTCTAGATGATCTAGTTTGTTAAATGCACACATCCATATGCCATTTAGGCCATGAATAACGTAAGTTAATTCCTGAACATTTTGGAGAATTCCTCATCACTAGGTTCCTGATATCACTGATGCTCTGATGCTTCAAATTGGAGATGTTATCTTGTAATCACCCGACCTGGGAATTATCCCGTCTGGCTTATCACTCGGTGTGAGGAATGTGTAGTGCTGTACACTAGAGATCTGGAGATCCATATAGGAGATACACATCACGGCCAGTATATTTAGTTATAAGTATTATGTAACAGATTTATAATCTAAATTTGATATCAATTTATTCTTAATCTAAAATAAGGGGGAAAATTCATGAATTTTCATTATATATAGGTATTTTAAGATGAATTTAATCTTAGAATTGGCTTTTAACCTTCACTTAAATATTTAATCACATCCTAATGCTATACGCAAATTGTATATTTGTACATTGCAATATGGGGGAATAAGATTTCAGTTGATGAGATTACGATCGACAATTAGAGAATGTTCGTTACTCTGAATTAAATTTAATTACATAATTGACATTTATTCGAATATTGTTTCTTGTTTCTTTACTCGATCCTCTTTCATGTAGAACTTTTCAGACATTCTCGAATTGAAATCAAGGTCTCGGTAGGTTAAACCTTTAAATTTACAAAGGATGGGGGTATTTTTCAATTGCATTTTTCATTTTTTATTGATTCAAAGCTGTGCTCAATTGTCCAAGAGTGGATCTTGTTGACAAGACCAAAAAATACACAATGGGCATGCATTTAAAGATGAAGGTAGAGTCGATAGATTGAACAGTCACTCTCTTTAATTTAATATAAAGAACAAAAAAAGGGACCAAATATTCTAAAATTTTGATTTGACAGTTTAATAAATGTTTACTAGGAGAACCAAAGTATCAATTTAACATCTAGATAAAAAATTAGTGGCGTCCAAGATATTTGATTTAATATTATCCAGCTAAACCTTCGGCGAACTCACCCAGTGCTCTGTGATGGACAGCTGCCGTTCGCCTTATGGCAATCCTAAAAGAAGGTAATTAACAACTGAACAACAATTTTTGCCATAACGGACCTGGAATTTCCCTTTTAAAAATGGCCGACGCTAAAGAAATTTGTCTGAAAGACATCAAAGATGCCGGCTTTAAGAGAATATTCTGATTGTTTATACTTCTGTGACTCAACGTCGCTAGATCGGTCCCGTCACCGCCCTCTAGCAAGTGCATCTTCGCGCCTAAAGGTCCCATCCTTTTAGGCAATTTCTCCATTTGTATGCACAAATATTAGAAAATATTTAGTGCACCTCAGTTACCTTTGTTCAAGATTGGACAAAGACCTCGTTTGGGTTTTTTAAAGCAATTCCTTACAGTCAGAAACAACGAAGCGTCTCATGGCAATTGAAGAAAAGCAGTAAAATGGCGGCACCAAATTTGTAATTTGTATCGTGCCTGTACTATTTAAATTAAGAATTGAAGTCAGAGTAGAAGTAGAAGGGGAGTAGAGACGAGTAAATCAAGGTATTTCGTGAGAAAGGAACAGTTAGTTGTTAAAAAATAGAAAAGTTGATCACTTTCAGGAAAAGACCCTGTTTTATTCTTGAATATAATTTTAAATATCAATTTCCTAAAGAATCTAGAAAAGTAACCTGTGTTACATATTTAGTTGTACGTATGAATGATTGAATGCATGAAAGTAGCTTAGAAACTGTATATAAATTGTACCTATATATTCACCATATTAAATTAAAATGCAATTTACACCTGCATTATTAAAGTAGGGAAACTGGCCTAAAATGACATACCCTGAGCAAAACATTCCCCAAAACTTGGAAATAAAATATTTAAGCATTCATTTAGAGTTTAATGGGTTCGTTTGTTTATGCCGCTTCCTGTTAGAGGCACAAAACCTTAAATTTTTACATTTTGAAACCATTACACCCAAATTAATAAAAAACTGTGCAGTATGTCGTTTTAGGCTTATACTAGGGTAAAATGACATAGGTAGTCTTTCTATAGAAAGGGTTGGAAATACAAAAGTAAGAAGTATTACAAAAAAGTTTTGTTTTAAAAACAAAAAAGTAAACAAAAGTAAAAGGTCCAACACACCCAACTAGGACGTAAAAACTAAACTGAAACCCTGCGCGCGAGCTGCTGATGTGGCTTCGGGGGTTCTAAGTGAAATGTCTGGGTTACGTGCCCTAAAGCCCAAAAGCCAGTCCCAACCAGCCATTTTTTAAATTGTATTGAATCTGTGGGGTAACTTGTTCCTTTCAGCTAATTGGAATGCCAACTGTCTTATTTATTTTGTGTTCAACCCAAACATGCATGTTTCCAATTTTTTAAGATGTTCTACTATTTCGCGTTCAAGTTCTTCAGAAAATGTAGGTTGGTAGCGACCTAAGCCTTTCTTGAAACCTTTTATTTTTTTATTTTTATCTTGTGCCCGGCGCCTGAGTGTTGCTTGAGGTACCCCATATCTTTTAGACGCTGCCAACCAGCCCATATCACCGTTTTGCACCGCTTGAATAGCCTCCCTAATGATCGCCTCGCTCCGGTTTTGACGGGCCGATTTTCTAATGTATTTGCCAACCATATTATCTGAAATCAAAATAAAAATTGACTTTAGCCTAAAATGACATAGGTATGTCATTTTACCCCAACACCGTGTATGTTATTTTGCCCAAAATAAGGATTTCTTTGAAATTATTAAATATATATATATTTTAAAAAATAAAACAAAAGTTTAATTGCATTAAAATAAAGAAAAAAGTCTATTTGTTTACCTGTACTAAGCCCCCTTAGGCTTACTGCACCTCGTCCATTATTACAGCCAAATTAGGTGACCACACAAATATTTTTTTGGATCAAGAAAAACGACTTGTTGGTATTTTGTTAAGACGCATGCCGCCTGCGACGCTGAATAATCTTGACTGAAGTCCCGGATGAAAAACAATTGCGATTGGGATTTTAGGGCGACGTTATCACGTGTTAAAGTAGCAATGTGGTCGATATGTCATTTTAGGCCAGTTTTCCCTACTTAGTTTATATACCTACTTAGTTTCAATTCACACCGTATGTTTAAAATCCCCACCACCCTATCTTAATACAGTCCACTCCTTTAATTGCTTGTAGTTAATTATACTGTTAATTGCTACTCTCATCTTTGTGGTCAAAATAAGTTAATAAAATTAATTTGTTTGTACTGACCATAAAATTGGTCTACTATCGAGCCGGATAGTTGCATAAATAGTTATTCGCTCTCATTCGACCACTCTCTATCAATACAGTTTCTAACAATATTCCATCTGAGTTATTATATGTATTTTAGTTGATATATATGTATTAATTGTTTTGTACTAGTTTTGTATTATAAAGCTAAAACAGTGACTTGCAAGGAGAAAATGAAGCAAAAATAATGCAGATAGCTATTTTTTAAATTAATATTGTCACGAATTAGTTTTTACTCGTGACGCTACGCCTTACTTGGCGTGCAGGAGAATAGCTCAGATTCGGAATCGCTCTACGTAAGGTGAGAAGTGATGATAAAGGAGACACGTTGATAAAAACAATAACAAGTTTATTTACAAACAAACTTAACAACGGTTATACTGTACGTGAACAATAATAAATGCGTGTTTTCTTTATAGATGAATTGAGTTTACACTATACCCAATTTTAATACTAAATGCATGTCTTCTCGAGGAAGGCTTAGTTTAAAGTGTTTCTAGGCCCTTGGTCAGTGTTTTATTAATAAAGTCTATTCGAGCTGGGTTGTCTTTAATTCATGTATTTGTTTTAATATTTATATGGTAAGTCTTTTAGTTTGACACAGATTTCTAAGGCACTTGCACTACTTTTAAAAATCCCCCTGGAAATTTTGATACTTTACTCGTAGATTCGACTCTCATTACTTTTTAGAATCCCACGGGTGCCGTGTACCTATGTACATGTGCATCCAGGTTAGGTGAGGAGCATTGACTTATACGCAATATCTATGGTGAGGAGCCGATCACCCTGTACTGTACACATATATTGAGGTTGCGGGATAGAAAAACCAGAGAGTACGCACCTGTGTGCAGTGTTGAGAGAGCACCTGTTGAGTGGTGTTGAGAGAGACCCGAAAGCCTGATGAATTTGGCGTTTGCCTGCGTATTTATATTCTACAAAATGCTGATGGCTGCAACGTTAAGGATTAAAATCGCTTCCGTCAAACGCTCTAGTTGTTTATAGTTAACTGTGAATGTTTATATAACATTTTTCAAGTTCAAAACTTAGGACAGGGCGATATTTACTTAGTAGGTTTATGCATTTTAGTAGTTCACAATATATTTGCTTAAAACCTCCAAAAACCTAAAAATGTCACATTGGTAGTACATAGAAAAATCTTATACTAAGAACAAGGCCTAATTATTAGTTAATTAATTATTGTCAGAAAAGTATTCTTGTTCAGGGTCATTAACGTCTGGCACCACAGTTTAATCTTCAATACTGTATTGCAAATATCTCTTAAATGTTTTAGCTTCAGTGCAGAATCATAGTAGTGCGAAAATATTCATCAAAGTCGGTTTTGATTTTCATTACAAAGGGGGCTGCCTTCTCAAACCGTATGCACTTAATTTGGTTCCAGTTAACTACATTGTCATCTTGATCCTTATATCGGTTCACCATAATTAGCTTTGCCACTATTGCCAGGAATTTCCAGTCAAGAAAACCAATGTAATTTTGATTCGCCCTTTGAGCAATAATGGTCACCCATTCATGGGGTAAATATACTGGTACAGAAACTAAAAAAATGTTGATCAATGACGTCTATAGGTCAAATTTGGACGGCATAAATGAACATAGCAGCCACAAGTTGATTCCTATTTTGTCCCCCACACGTGTCGCTAAATAGCCGTACATTTTCAACAGTTCTAGGAAGACTTTTTAGGTGGTGGAATAAACATGACGATATTTCACATGAGCCACGTGAGCCTTCTACTTCAGACCATATGTAACATTTCCCAGTTAAAAACGGTAAAATTGTATGTGGCTAACTTGGTGTTGTAGAAAAGGATGGGGTTTGTTGGATCTGTTGGTACCTACATACAATACCTGTTGCAAATCAAAATTGGCTGAATGCATCATCTCGGGATTTTCTTTCGGTTCAGATTTGTCCAAGCTTTTTTCCTGTCTGGCCTTCTTATTTTTTATGTTAAGGTTATATTTTTCTAACATATTTTCCTTTGTTTCCAAGTTGGCAGTTTTGTACGATGTGCATATTGAACATTGATCATTTCTGGGCATATGGAATGATAAGTTCTAAAAATATGACGATAATACGACTCTTTTAGGCATTCCTTGTTTTCTTTTGCACATTCTTCCTTATATAACATGCAGATTTGCTTTATATTTAATTTTGGATCCAAGTACATTTTTTAGGAGTCTTTCCTGCAGCAATGAGAGGCTACTGTTGGAAATTTTTTAATATGGGTTTTTAAGAAATCTAGATCTTCCTTTGAAATTTCATAACCGCCTCTTTTATCTTTTTCGGTAGTATTACTGTCAGAGACTCGTTTTTTTACGGCAATGTTAAGAATTCCTTTCTTAATGCCTAGGGTAATAAGCAGCATTGTTCTACATTACCTTTAATTCCAGAGTCTTTGATATTTAGGTAAAATTTCATGGACTTGGATCTCCTTAAGTTATTTGGCGTTTCAGTTGTCCTTCTTTTACAATCGGTAACCTAAACTAAATTATTGACCAAATCTCGCTTCCTGTCAACATTTAAAAGGTTCCAGTATGATGTGAAAATATTAGTCCTTTCTTCCTGGCTAATTCGGGCACTGTACTCAATCCTAAAAACAAAATAATAAATTAAGAAAGACAATATTTATGAAAATTATAGTCTTATTCGTACCTACAAGAATTATTGCATGGTTCACTTAAGAACCTGCCAGGAACGTAATGTCCTTTTGTGTTGACGTAGGGGTCACCTCAATTTTTATTCTTCTTGCGAACCCTTTTTTTCCAAGAGTTGATGGGGTGCTTTTTCTTTGGTTGTTTTCGCTCGCCAGATATGGTAACAAAGAAATATTTTTTTCTGGCATTATACTGGTACCCACGGCTAATTGGGTTTATGACTCGCTATACTAACTCTGGTTAATGTTGGTTAGACCGAGTTGGTTTTGCTTAGTTTGGGTTAGTTTAAGCCAGTAAGAGGTGGCGTTAAGGGTAGAGCGGAATCATTTCGGTTAGTTTGGTTTAGTTTGGTTACTTTTTGCCTAATTTTAGTTAGCTTCAAATAGTTTTGGTTAGTTTTAGTTAAGTACTTAGTTTTAGTTGGTTTCCTTTAAAATTGGTTATTTAGAATTTAGAGCCATTATTGGTTACTTTTAGTTCGTCTGGGTTAGCTTCGGTCTATAATTTAGAACTCCCGGTATAAAATAAATACTTATTAATATGGGTTTCGGCCCTCCAAAAAACTGTTTAAAATGCGCATTTTTATAGAATTTGACAATTTAAGGTACATGAATCGCAAAATTTAGCCTGCGCCCATGCAGCAAACAATTAGGCCAGGGGTAATTCTTTAATAAACGGTCGTTGATTTATAACGCCCTCTATAATATAAATATTCGTTAATATAGGTTTGCGCCATCAAAAAACAATTTAAAATGCGTATTTTTATCGAATTTAACAGTTTAAAGTACAAAAATCGCAAAATTTAGCGTGCGCCCATATAGTAAACTGTTACCAGGAAACCGGACCGGAGTACCCTTTGACAAGGGAAGGGAGTGGGCAGATAATCTCGCTTTACGGCTGCGCGCAGTACGTGTGATCAAAAATCGAACGGACGCCATTAATAGGAGCCAGACATTCAAAGCGGCACCTCCGTGTATTTTCGTGATTTTTGTTGTGAAAAACTCTCAAAATACTTCAATTTGTGCGTAACAATATAGTGCTTTGTTGTTCTTATGGCTGTAAAAGTCGCCATGACCGAAAGGAGCCTGAAATTACTTTTCATAGGTAAATATATTCTACATCTAGTTCTCGCTGACGCTAATATTTATTATTTATTTTCTTTGTGTGAGCTGAGATATAGATTATTTCAAAATTTGATTACGACTATACTTCAGGCTGCCTTTCTTTGTAATTTTATATTAGCTTTGTTAACATTTTCAGTCATGATTGCTAATAAAAATCACATAATTACCCTTGGAAATGGCCTGTCGCGCAGTGGCGTACATTGTTTTGATCTTTTAAGGAAATATTTTTGTTATATTTCAATCATTGCATTTTGTGATTTAAGCCAGTAATAGAAGTGTTATGGAGTATAAAATAACAGATATAATTTAGTGACGAGAATGTACCTGATCAGGCATATGCTTGCTGGGATTATAATAAAATATTCATGAAACGCCACTGCTCGAAAATGCGTGAAGCCTTCGACGACGCTTGTCAAATCGTGGAGCCAACCCGTAACAGAATAGCTGCCGGTTTTGCCTGTCCACTCCCTTCCCTTGTCAATGGGAGTACCAAAAAAAAAGAAAGAAGATTTTCATTGTCTAAGGGATATCGAATGAATATATCGATACATTCGATATATCGAAACAAAATTATCGATATATTTATTTAATACGCAAAAAGTTTAAATCAAACGATGTTTCATCCACATCGGAATGTTTAAGCAGCAAATTGGCAGATTTAGCGGTATTGCCAGCATTTCGCACGCGAATTGCACGGAGCAGTTTTTTTGTATAGTTTTGTAAAATATTTCCAAATCACACTTCTAGGGGGTTCTATCATAAACATTATTTAAAATTAAAACCACTACGCTTATTATTCAATCTAATGCCGCTAACATATTGGAGCGTTGCTTTGCTGGTCGTTTGCGTTGCAACCCGTTTGCTAGAAACGTTCCTGAAGGCAAGCCACACGAATGAATGACCTGAAATATTTACAACGGCAGCGTGCAGCGTTCCATCAATTCGTGCCTTTAAAGAAAACTGATATTCTTTTTATACGCCTCCATACAACAACATTTCTGCATTAGTGACAAGGCATTTCCTTTTTATCTTTTTAATTTACCGACAGACGACGGGAAACGTTCGTTCGCATTGTTGACCCTTTGCGGCCATTAGCGCCATCATAAAATCGCTGGGAATGAACGTCCACAGCTGCGAACGAATGGGGGCGAATTCTCAACGAATGGAAACCTTTCCAATGTCAGCGGCTTAATACAAAGACATTTTTTTTCTTTTATTTAATTGCGGTCGGAAAATTCCATACGAATGACAAACGACTCTTAAACGACATAACAGCAGGTGACGTCAGTTACAATGACACATTTTTCGGGGAGTTATTCCTCAAACTTTAACAAGCAAATAGAATTTTAAATAATTTATTCTTTTTCTATGTAGTAAGATTTTTGTGCGACGATATATCGAAGCAACATGATATCGATATATGCGATATATCGGCTAGAAAATATCGATTAAAATATATCGATATGTCTAGAGAAAATATCGATATATTCTTGCCATCCCTAGACCGGTCAACCCATTCCCATTGACAAGGAAAGGGAGAACGAGAACCGGACCGGATCGGTACAGATTTCCCCCTTAATATTTATCTATGGTCCAGATTTTTCTCTGCTCCTGTCCACGCCCGGCGGCCGTGTTCTGCAGGGTTGCCAATTTGCCAGCAATTCCTGGTTTTGCCAGGAATTTTATGGAATTATATGTCTTGCCAGTAATTATGCCAGGAATGATTTACTGCCAGGAATTTGTCAGGAACGACAAATATTCTAAATATATATATTATTTTTCAAATTATTTATTATAAAATGGTAATCGATTTATAACTAAAACAACGTGCAATCTTCCCTACAGAAAGATATCGATTTGTCGCCTACATTACTACCTTCATTATGGTTCTTTTCATAGGCATCCCCTTTTATATGTCTATGGGTCTATTCGATTGTTTTAACCGCAACTACCGCTCCAACTGCGAACTGAGCATGAGCAAGTGAGATCAGTTTTGTATAAAGCAACTGTAAGTTATAGGATAGATGTTTGTGGCCATCCTTTATTTGCTCAAGCTCAAGCGAAATGAATCAAACAAGAAAGATGGTCAGATGGCTTATTAAACTGAAGTGTCGGAATATGGCAATATTGTTCTTGTCCTTGTCGTGTTTAGATATTTGTGTTCGTTTCACAGAATATAAAATGTATGTTTTAAAAGAATTTATAGTGATAGTGGAAGTGACAGACCCCTATGACCCTTATCTATGGTGACAGAAACCAGATCACAAAATAATATTTTGTGAACCAGATATGGATAAAAAAAAATCTTTTATCTATGGATAAATAAAAATGGCACCATCAACATCAAAGGGACCGACTAATGCTAACGCAGAGCCTAATCTGGTATTATTCAAGGGTTATTTTTTAATATCAGTTAAAATGTTTTAAATATTTGATGTTTGCCAGGAATTGCCAGGAATAGAAAAATTTTTAGCCAGGAATTTTCTGTTAACCTGTTGGCAACCCTGGTGTTCTGTCACAGTTTGTTTATACCGTACCCGAATTGACGGTATAAACTGTGCTTCTGTCACCGGTGTGTTTATATTTATAATTTTTATTACTTTAATGATTAGATTAGTGATTAGGCATTAAGGCATTGAATTCGTGAAAAGTATTTTTAAAATGAGCGGTCTGATTGGAGGAAATAGTGTATCTTTTCCTTTAAATGTAAAAAGCATTATACCCAAACATAGGTAAGTGGTGGAAACCCTGTACTTCTACTTACACTACAACACACATTAACTTTAATCCACAATACCAAAACACAATATTACACTTTACGTGCATCAGGAAATGGGTAAGTCTCTACTTATCATCTTTTTAAAATTATGGCCATGGTTAGAGTTACACACTTGTGTAATCTTAATATTTCCACTATTCTTACTCACGTGAGTAACTTTAGCTAAATATGTTATTATTACATACTTAAATTATGGTTTATTTACTTTAAGTCATCAGAGATGGTAAAAACCAAGATGTTGTATGGTATAACTAATAATTTCTGATTTATGAAGTGGCTAGTAATAGAATACCTTTTGTCAGCAATAGGAAAAAAACACTATATAGAAAATGTGTGTAATAATGCATCTCAGTCAAATATTCGTATAAATCTACAATGTAATAATGTATTGAGTATTTTTCATCTGAATATCAGATCAGTTCGTAATAAAACTCATGAACTGGATGCATTTCTTTCGGATAAAGATTTTGACAGGGTTGCTCTAACCGAACACTGGCTTAATAAATATGAGTTAAATTCACTTGGTGTTGAAAACTACGCCCTTAGCGCTTTCTCTGCACATGAGGAATACTCGGGGGTTCTTTGATACTGTTAAAAATAAATATGAAACCAAAGATATATTAACTGTAAATGTAGAAAAGTGTATAGAATTATGCTGTACACTGATAAAACCACTTAAGCTGTAAGTGATTTCAATATATAATAATAATAATAATAATAATAATAATAATATCATTTATTTCTTGAGTACAAAGCACATATACTACAGTTCCCTAACTGAAGAAATAGTCACATTCATAGCTAAGAAAGAAATACAAATGTTATTAAAACATCTTAAATTAAAGTGTATACGTCCTATTTACCAATACAACTAACTATCTACTACTATAATTAAATACTAATACAAATATTTGCTGCTAAAAATTTTAGCCTAAATTGTAACCAGGGATACTGATAAAATTCATATCTGAATCTATGCACCAGCTTTCAGAGACACATAAAATATCCAACTTCTCTTGCTCTAGAAACACTTTTGCTCAATTTGTTTTTAATAGATTGAATATTCTGATGTGCTAATGACAGTGCATTCACTTTTGAATCATTGACACTAAAAAATCATCACTATAGTCAACATTATTCCTACATCTAATTAAACGTCTTTTATACACAGGGCAATTCACATCTCTTGCAGAATGCTCAATATCTGAAAATCTGGCAGTTAGGATATTGAAATGTTTCTACTTTGCAATCTGAGGGCTTGTGTTCTCCTATACATCGACAACAACATTCTTTCTCTTTGCAGTATTTTGCAATATGATCAAAACCTGCACATTTAAATCATACAGCTAGGAACGTAAACTGTTACCAAGTCAAAAAATATTTTACGTTGTTTTAAAAACCATTTTGTGACTTGCTGGTGCTTGCAGAATCCAGTTTTCTTTTCTTGGGTTATGACATTGTCTTTTTGCTATGACCTTAATCTTATCCTTAATGCTCATTTGTAGTTCCTCTACAATTTCATAGTTCAGCCTTTCAAGCTCTTCCAGAAACTCTCTGTCTGAGAAACCTTTTTCAATACCTGTTACCATAAACATGGGACTGGTTAATTCATTCTCCTTAATTTTAACTTTCTCAATGTGTTTTATGACTGTTTTAAGTTGGTTTTGCTGTTTTTCGTCATGGCTTTCTATAATTATTGCTCCCGTTTTTGTTTGTTTTACATTTTTAAATGCTGCTTCTACTTATTTTGGACTAACTCGTTGTTTAAGTGTTTTCATTGCTTCTCTCGGATCAGTTATATTATCAAATCTAATGACAGTCTTGCGCTTTTTCTTCGTTTTTGGTGTTGTCCACGTCTCTTCTATTTCACTGATTTTCTCTCATTTCTTTTATCAGTTCGGCTTTGCTAGCAATATCGACGTAAGTTTTTATATTTTTTTTGTGTAGGTAAACATGTGTGGTCATTGTTTATATTATGTTGCAATCTATTTTGTAATATTATGTTTTCCTTTTCAAGTTTTCCAACATTAAAAACAATACCTGAGAAAAATTTGACTACTTCTTTCTGTATGACATTTCTGAATTACTTCTTGCGATTTTCTTGTAAGTAAATTTCCATTTTTATCTTTTTCTTCATTAAAACGGTGTTAATATCCTCGAAAGAAAAAACTCGTAATTATTTCTTCTGACATATTTGTATTTACTGATAGATTTTTCTTGTTTTCACTTTTGAATTCATCCATTTCCTGGAAGGTGCTATTTTCACATTGTCTCTTACTTGAGTCTTCTACTTGATCTGGGCTTAAATCAGATCTAGCACGTTTGTTGCTTGGGTCTTCCTTATTTTTCTTTACTAAATTACTATATACTATTGTTATTTGGCGGCGTTCTTATTACAGAATGGTTAGGTGTAAAAACGGATTCGTGCGAAATTGTCGCCTCCGATAAATTTTCAATACTCCCCGGTAACGTCAGGTCACCGGTTTGTTTATGTTTACCTATACCTTGAGACGGAAATAAGAGTCAGTGACGTCAGTCTCTAGTTCGAAAACAGACCAACGTGAGCGGCTTAAAGTAATATTTAATATTTAACAATAAATCTGGTATGAAATGCTCGCAAAATGCCGCTTATTCTAAATGCGGACACAGCGTTCCGGCACAAAACGTGCACCGTTGCCAAATTCATTGTGGACCGTATACGCGCGTTACGCGGAGCATTTGAAGCAGCTGTATTTTAACAGAGGTTCGCGATAGACGGTCGTAAATGTACTGATATTTTACGACCGTCGGGCGAAGGTCGCAACGTTGCAACAGTAAACGAGCATGTACCCTGTGAGAGATCTGTTGCATAATCGCGCTTGCGGGTTTAGGTTATCGTTTTGTTTTAACATTGAAAATGTTTCTGTTTTTCTAAATAGGGCGTCAAATCGTAAAAAAGTGCATGCTGCATTTGCCACGCATAACGTCGTACGCGTGAGAGATGGTGTTAGCTTGTTTGTTTAAACTTACATTGATTGTAACGTATCGGAATCAGTTCTAATGACTAAAATAAATTGGAACTAACTGAAACTAACCGAAAGTGTATTGAACGACTATCCAAAACTAACGAAAAGCACCAAAACGGGCTAAAACGTATCGAAATAGATTTAAAATATTGAAGTAAGTTAAAACTAACCCAAATTAACCGAATTTTGGTGACTAACCAAAACTAACCAAAAACATTGAAATTGCTTATAACGTATCGGAACCGGTTCAAATTACTAAAATTAATTGGAACTAACTGAAAGTAACCGAAAGATGATTGAATGACTATCCAAAAATAACTAAAAGCACCAAAACGGGCTAAAAGATATCGAAATAGATTAAAAAGATTGAAGTAGGTTAAAACTTACCCAAATTAACCGAATTTAGATGACTAACCAAAACTAACCAAAAGCATTATAATTGCTTATGACATATCGAAAGGTGATTGAATGTCTAATCAAAACTAACCAAAAGTAACTAAGAGCACCAGAACGGGTAAAACATATCGAAATAGATTAAAAATATTGAAGTAAGTTAAAATTAACCCAAATTAACCGAATTTTGGCGACTAACTAAAACTAACCAAAACATTAAAATTGCTTATAACGTACCGGAACCAGTTCAAATGACTAAGATATATTAAAACTAACTGAACTTTACTGAGACTTGACTGAACGACTAACGAATAGTAGGTAACTAAAAGCATCAAAACGGGCTAAAACGCATCGAAATAGATTTAAAATAATGAAGTAAGTTAAAACTTAAATTAACCGAATTTTGGTGACTAACCAAAAACCCCAAAATTGGTTATAGTGTAACGGAACTGGTCCAAATGATTAAAATAAATTAAAATTAACTGAAATTAACCGAAATTTGATTGAACGACTAACCAAAATGGACTAAAGGTAACCAAAGGCATCAAAAGGGGCTAAAACAAGTTGAAACTAACAATTAACCGAATTTTGGCGACTAACTAAAGTTAACCAAAAACATCAAAATTGGATATGACGTATCGGATCCGGTTCAAATGACTAAAATAAATTAAAACTAACTAAACTTAACCAAAAGATGTTGAACCAAAACTAATCAAGAGTAACCAAAATGGGCTAAGACGTATGGGAACAGATTAAGAATAAAATAAGTAACTAACCCAAATTAACCTAATTTTTGCGACGACCTACATTATTAACCAAAAACGTTTAAATTGTTTTAACGTATCGGAACCGGTTCAAATGGCTCAAATAAATTGGAACTTACTGAAAGTAACCGAAAATTGAATAACCAACCAAAGCTAACCAAAAGTAACTAAAAGCACCAAAACGGGCTAAAACGTATCGAAAAAATTAAAAATATTGAAGTAAGTTGAAACTAATTCAAATTAACCTTATTTTGGTGACTAACCAAAAACACTAAAATTGGTTATAACATTTTGGAACCGGTTCAAATAACTGAAATAAATTAAAACTAACTGAAATTAGCCGAAAGTGAACGACTAACCAAAAGTAACCAAAAGAAAACATGTCAGAACAGATTAAAAATATTAAGCTTATAACGTGAAACGAAATAGAATTAACCGAATTTTACCGACTAACTAAAATTAACCATAACGTATCGTATTTGGATCCATAGCACAGCTTATTTTTAATGGACGGTTGAATTTAAAATGAATTTTCGCTTCAAAATCCACGACAAATTCGTCCTAAGCCACGGTTATCGTCCTAAAAAAGTCCGAATTGTCGGATTTTTATACAATTGTCATTTAAAATCGTTTTTAAACAGATTTTAGATGATAAAAAAGCATATTATTATTTTAAATTAAACGAACTGTCAAAAGTATTATTCAGATGTCCAGACAGTTAAAATAATATTAAGTCATAGCCCTCTTCTAAAATTTGCAAAATTTGATTATTAACTTTCCCAAATCATTAGCTGGTAAGAAAATAAGCTTTGTAGAGTTTCGTGTCGAAAGTATGCAGTGAATTAATCCACAGTAGAGTGCTCTAGACGGCCTCAATTCTCCCCCCTCCAATTTTTTGCCCCTCATCCCCCTCCGGTGACAGATAGATCCCGCTCACTTGATCTTAAGTGTATTCGACCTTGAATGATATTGACCTAATTTCACCTTGAATGTCCTTGACATTTGACCTTGAATGTCCTTGAGTTTTTGTTGAAGGTCGCGCATATGACTTTAAGATTGCTCCAAGCATGTATGACTTTGAACGTCCTTGGGACTGTTTTGTGGTGTCTTTTACCTTGAATGACATTGAGATAATTTGATCTTGAACGCCCTTGAGTTTTTGATGTGTAAACATCTTACGCGGCGGTATGAGGGTAAATCTCGGCAAATGGGACGGAAATGTGTAAACCGATTCTAACCGCTAGGACAGTACTATATACAATTTTACCATTTAAAATTGTTTTAAACGGATTTTAGCCGATAAAAAAAGCATATTTAAAATTAAACGAACCGTCAAAAGTATTATTTTTATTATATTATATCACAGCTTATTTTTAATAGACGGTTGAATTTAAATTGATTTTCGCTTCAAAATCCACGACAAATTCGTCCGAAGCCAGGGCTATCGTCCTAAAGAAGTCCGAATTTTCGGATTTTTATACAATTTTGCCATTTAAAATCGTTTTTAAACGGATTTTAGACGATAAAAAAGCATATTATTATTTTAAATCTTACGAACTGTCAAAACTAGTATTCAGATGCCCAGACGTTTAAAACAGTAAAATTTAAAAAAGCTGGTTATTGGCTGCCCCAAATCAAAGGATGTCGGCCCAAGATTATAAGGTAAATATGCTGTGTCCATATGTTGATGTTATTCCTGGTGGCATTAGATTTTCGTGTCGAATTCGTGCAGTGAATTAATCCGCTCCGAAGCTGCCAGTGCGTATTATTAAAGAATCCTAACAATATTATAAATGCGAATGTTTTTGTTTTTATTCTATGAACAAGCTAAAATGTACAGGTAACGGCCATAGCACGTTGAAAATGCCAGTTCTCTTCCGATCATTGAAGTTAAGCAACGTCGGGCGTGATTAGTACTTGGATGGGTTACCGCTTGGGAACATAACTTGCTGCTGTCATTTTTTTACAACCGATGTCGTTATAGTATATGTTTACACATCAGTCTCGAGCACTAGCAAACTCGCTTATTTTTTTTTATTTATTTTTGTTTTAATTATGATAATGTTTAATATTATTGCTAAAAATACATTTCTTTAATTACATACCTATATTATAAACACTCGTGTGTTTGTATTTTTACTTTTTTAAACTCTGCTTTTGGAAACTATATGAATTTCAACGCAAATCACATTTTTGCGTTTTTATTCATAATTTTCAATGTCTCCCCGGTTGCATCTTTGCGAAGGACTGCGAATTTTTGTATTGTTAAATCAAAATATTAATTTGTAAAATGGAAAGAGCGAAGCTTCGACAATTCTTGGGCCCCCTGCGAAAAAAGTGAAAATGCATTTAACTGTGGGCGAACATGCATTGGTAAAAACCGTGTATGTTTGTTTGTTAAACGAAGCTATTGATAACGTTACAGCTGATAATTGGCAGATGTGTATCGAACATGTCATAAAACAAAAAATTATACTACGGTCGAAGTTATAGTTGAACCTCTTATTATCAATGTTGGTTCCGAAAGTAGTGATAGTAATGATTCTGAATCAAATTCTGATCAAACCTCCGATAACGAGTAGGAAACTTAAAATTGTATTGATTTTTGATGTAAACTTTTGATGCAACTTTCAATATGGTATTTTATGATATGAAAAAGGCCTTATCATATGACTTTTTTTCCTAGCCTTAATGAATACATAGTACTATTTGTTTGTAGTACAATTTTGTTGCTTATTACTAGACGTAGGAATAATTTTGAATATACGTTTTTTTGCATATTTTAGACTAAAATCATGCATATTTATGTGCATAAACTTTATTTTTTTAAGTGGATATTTGCCTAAGTCTACTTATTACTATTCCATTATATAGTTATTATAACATATTAATTTATAAAGCATTGTATCCGCCACCGGAATTTCCATCTCTCTTCCCTTACCCCTCGAGGCGCGCCTTAAAATTAAAACTGAGTCACGGACTATTATTTCCGGCTTGAACTATAAATCAACTTTTGTTTGCTGGGTCTTGTTTACATTTGAGAATTCCGGTTTATTAATGTAGGTCTTTATCTGTTCTGCTTTTTTTTTTGACATTACCACCGATAAGGTTTAGGATCTCTTGCCTTGTCAAGGACGAAATTGAATGGTATTTGTCTGGTCTTTTTCACAATATTCTACATTAAAAATATCATTCCTTTTCTTTTATTTGTTTTGAAAAGCTGTAGTGTTTTGTTCATTGGCTTCTATTTATGTAATTTAATAGTGATGTAGTTTATGCAAAAATTGGCAATGATTGCTTAAATTTGTTATTAAAAATTATCTCAATTAGTCTGTTCGTTCAACAAATACGAAAAGCAATAAACAGTTACCTCTTTCCTTTAAATGTATGTTATTTTATATCAAACGCACTTTATGATTAGAAAAAATGCAGCAATGTTTCTGTCAAGGAATAAATAAACATCCAAAAAAGCTGAAACCGACTTTTCATTAGAAAAAAAATATGAAAAAGATAAAATTCTATTTTTTTACAATTTTACATATTTGCTGCTTTATTTTTTAACCTACATTAAGTCGTAAAAATATATTTTAACAAATATGTGTGTAATTAAAACGCTAGCATCTACATGAAAACATGTACTAATTATTATGCGAATTATTACTCATAACATTAAGTATAACTTCTGACCATAAAACAATCTGTAACTTGCAGAAAACCCATTATTTTTTAAGTATCCACTAAATGATAAGAAAATATCACATAAATTTCAACCAAGTCGGGTCCAAACGTAAAATTTTATTTACTTTCCGAAAACGTTTGTTTTTAAAAAGTTTTATTTCAAGTTACGGGTGTTCAGTACAAAGCTTTCTTAATCACTAACCTACATTAGGCATGGCTACGTATATATGATATTCCAGATGTTGCTGAGCTTGCAACTGACTAATACAATAATATGAATAGTAATATGAGTCATAACAACAGTAATTCAGCGGAAAGAGCCATAAATTGGGGTTTATTTTCGAAGGGTTTCAATCTTATGTTCATTTTTACATTTTGCTGTGATTTCTTACATCGGTAATATATTATACCTATAATTATTAATACAAGTATAATTAAACATAGTACTATAGTTACTGATATACTAGTGTTTACAATATCGATTTTTCTTAAGGGGTGCAACACTAGTTTCTTTGCACTTTCTACATCCTCTTGTATTTTATCTAAATTTATTTCTTTTAGTTGTTCAATATTTTGAACTAAGTTTTCATCTATATTTATTGTAGGCAATTTTAACTTTAGGTTGACCATATCAGGTTTTTGAGTCTCGTAATGACACTTGTTTTACAATCTCGACTGTATTCTGGTTAGGGCATTCAAAATAGACATTTTCTTGATTTTTTGGTATTATTATGATGGAATTATCATCAAATTAGGTAATAGATGTTTTTCCGTATTTAATAGGTATCATTGGACAATGATTTGTCAAATTAATCGTTTGAACTATACAAGGTTCATTTTGATTGAGTAATTCTGTTGGACATAAGATTTTATGACAATCTTCCTTATGTTATAAGAATCGTTAGGTGATTCTAGTAGATAAGGGTTATTTAGTGTTATTATTTCATCATTGATTAAAATTGGGTAAAAACGAAATAGTATATATGGTTTTCCGGTTATTAATGGAATAGCCACATAAAATATTATTAAGTCATTTTTTATTGTTACATCTGCGTGAGCTACCTCATAATATTTAATTATATTATCGAAAGGTATTCTTGTTTCTGGATGTAGTTTGTTAATTATTAATTGAAATTCTTGGTATTTAAAAATACTGTGATGCATTATGTTTATTTTCGCAAAGTTAATAGCGGTTTGTACATTCGTTTGAATATCGCTTATTATGCGAACATTATTTGCTAGGTTGTCGAGTAATGCAATAAAGTACATTGTCGAATATGTGGATTGAGTCATTCGTGTAAGATAATTTATACGGTATTGGATTTCTTGTTGATTTGCTTTGACATTAGTCAGCTTCGAGTCAATATCCTTAGTTAATCGTTTAGCAATTGCTTGTGTATCAGAAATATCCTGATGGAGAGTTTCTTGATTTTCTTGGAGTATTTTGATATAGTTATCATATCGTTCTCCATCATCAGCGTCAAGGGTTCCATAGAAAATATTTATGGGCTTTCCCTATGAAGTTAAATAATCCTCTTTTAGTTCTTTTCGTTGGGGTTGTATAATGATTTACAAATGATTTAATTGACTTTGCTTGATTAATAAGATTGTGTGTTCTTGTAATAAGTAGGTGGTTTAAGAGTGTATTCGAATTATTTAAAGTTTCTGCGGCTTGTAGAAGAGTCTTTTCTGTCGCTTCAATGCACTCTTGTATATTTGTTAGGTTTACGTGGTAATAAACGTGATGATAGCTATTTACTATATAGCCAGTCCCTTGGTAGATAGGTAATAGTAGGTTGGTTATCTCTTCTATATTGTACTGGGCGTTAACAATCAGTGGAAGGAGTATCAGGATGATCTTTATTTTTCCTGAAATCATAATCGTCTTTTAATATCCTTGGGGTGTCTCTGATTTTTAAATTCAGCTGATTTATATTTAGGCTGTATATTTTTTGTTAGTTCCATGCATGAATTAATTATGCATGGAATACAAAAGTTTTTCATTTAGTACGTTTTATCTTCTTGATCTTGAAAAAAATTTTGGAGCCGATCCTGTTCTGCTTGCCTTTTACGTTCATCTTCCCGATCCTATTATCTTCTTGTTCTTGAAAAATGTTCTGAAGACGGTCCTGTTCTTGGTGTTGTAAATTAATCTGAATCCTCCCCTGTTCTGCTTGCCTTTTACGTTCATCCTCGCCTCTCAGCATTTAGACTTTCCAAGAAATCGGCCAACATTTTATTTATTTGCTCCATTTCTGCCGTTTGTTGCCGTGTATTGACCATAGAATGTTATAAAATGTTCACAGAATCCACCAGTCAAAACGGCCTCGTTGACGTAATTGTACCCTCTTATATCCTCGAAGAACACTTCACAAGTTCCGTTCCTTGTAATCCTATTTCTGACAACAAATGTTACGTTTTTTCTTGGGTTCTGACAAAAGCACACCTGTTACTATTTAAAGTATTAGTCTCTTTATTCTTTATCACTGTAACTTTACTACTAATAGATCTTTACAATCTATCATTCAATGATTAACTAAAACTACACGCGTTATGCGCGCTATTTTTATTCAGTAGAGTAGGTCTCTGGACTAATCCTGAAGCGTCCGCCGGCTTCTATATTATTCTTGCCCGGCCGCACTATATCGGAAACCTTCTCGGTCGGCGATGACTCATACGGAAGAACGTAGACGCGACATGGTTAGATGTATAGGGTAGAACAAAAACATTCGGATGGTCGCTAACCGCGACAATACCAAAAACACGACATTATTTTCATCAAGTCTGTTTTTACCTATGCAACACGTTTTTCCTATTGAAGTTAAAAGTAAAGATTCTATTTAAAAACAAACCTAGCACCGGAGAGTCGTGTTACAAAGCCCGGCCCCGGAGGGTCGTAGAGCGCCACCAGTTTTTCCCAACTTAACTGAAAAAAGCTCTGCTGGTGTGCGGGGAGGCTAGGCACGCTTATTAAACCAAAGGAACTTAATCTTAACTCAACAAGAAAAGACAATCTATAATTTAAGGAACAATCTATTTGCTACTAAGTCTTTTTTTAAACACAGCAACAATACTACAGTAAAACTTTTGACTATTTAAACGCAAAGGAATGTCAAATGACTATTAAAGTAATCGATAAATAGAGTACAATAACACTTGGTACTGTATGCCTTACAACTAAATGCGCTAAACACTACAATCCGAAGTGATCACTTTGGTTTACCTAAGCTTATTACATATATATGCGTGCGCTAGTAGCTTCACCAATTATAAATATAGCCATAATAGTAGGTAGTAATTAAATGGCCACAATAATTAAATCAACTGACCCGATAAATTAATAAAAAAGAATAAAATTATTGAAAACTATCTTAAAGCTCGACAGTCAATGCTTGTTTTATATGAAAAAAAGGAAAATTAAGAGCGATTATATCAATCGGTCAGAAAAATAAATGAACAAATCAAATTAATCTATCTAAAAGCTCGGCCGAAAAGACTAGATTTATATTTAAATATTAAAATAAATTATTATCAATTGTCCAGAAAAATAAATGAATAAATGAGGTTTTGATGGCTCTTTCAAGGCACAATCTATAGTGGTAATAAGTAGGTAAAGACAAAAAAAAAGAAAAAAAATAATACTGCTTCCGTACGATAATCATTAGATCCGATTCAATCAAGCTCAATTGTGGAGGCAGGAAGTACCTCTGGTGGAAGTAGGAATTACCTCTGGTGGAGGTGCCGGGCACCTGTAGTAAATCCCAAGTAACTACTCGATGGCCTCGAGGGTAAAACTAGCAGAGAACCTGTAGCTCGGAGATAAGATTGGCTCTAGTGTAGCCCGAAGCTAGGATCTGTAGCCAGGTGATAGAATCGGCTCGGAGATAGGACTTGTAGTCCGGTAATAGAATTGGCCCGGAGATAAGACCCTGTAATGACCCAATACGCATTAGACAAAACCCCCTTACTGTAATGAAAAAAAAAACTATAGCCCCCCTTGCATAAATATATTTTCTTTATAAAACAAATTTCCCCAAAAATTATCAATGGATTTTCAATGACCATCAGCAAATAAAAGAAATACTAAGGTGCAGACAACTTGTATATAAAAAAAGATAGGTATGAATCACCCATAAGAGAAAATATTAACTTCCCCATATGATCAAAACTAAAGTCACATTAAAATAAAAATTCAGATTTGATAAAATGGAGTAGATAAGATAACACATGGGATGCAAAGCAAATGGTGGACGATGCACAAAAAAAAAGGTTAACACAGATAAGGCAATTAAATCCTTAATTTAGACAAAAAAACTAGTAATAATTACCTCGCTCGTGTGTGAGGGTTGCTGGAAATTCGACGGTCTCGGTCTTGTAAATGAGCTCGAAAAGCCTCTAGAAATAAGAGAAAATAGCCTTTAGCAACATGGCGTCCGCGTGCTTCACAAGCAATAGGAAAATTTAATTCCAGAGAAAATGCTTACCTAGTGCAGTAGTTAAATCCCGATAAATCGGCCGTGTCAAGACACAAACAGAAACCCACAATATCCCCAAAGAAGGGTAGTATAAAATTACGATACTAAATGTTGAGTCACTATGACTGCACTAACGCAAAAAGCTTCACTTCTCACCGAAAGGTATTTCTAGAAGAACGAAATCATCATCGGTTCAGTCAATTTGCCTTTCTCCTTCCACGAGATTAGAGAACTACGTCAGCAAGAAGGGAGGGGCTGAAAAATGCCAAATGATTCGATACGAGGAATAACTCTAAGATAATAAACGACTTAATTCTCGTTCATTGTGGTAGTAAAACGATGGCGGGAGCCACAGTTAATGAGCGGAAATTAAGTGGTTCAAGAAATACTAGAGTATATTCCCCAACAAAACGATAAACTTTTAAAAATTTAACTCGACAGCAGCAATTATGGGAAATAGCCCATTCCTACTACCCAATACTGTCAACAGAACCAACCGAATATCTCGAACATTGCAGCATGCTGCGTGGAAAAATAAAACAGAGGTCCCAAAAAGATCTCAGAAATGATCAGCCGGTGAATGGAATTAAGCAACCGAAAATAAAATATGAATTTGACCGATCTAAGGAGACTTTACAGTAGGCTTTATTAACACAATTCTTAAAAATATAGAACGGTTTGCAGGCCGTTCTACGGTAATGTAATATAAATTAAGCTGTTATACTAATAACATAATATCCTATTTTAGTGACTTGATCAAACTTAACCCTTTGTGGCCTGAATTTTTTTACATTTTTTCAAAAGTGTTATTTTTGAAGATTTTTTAAAATTTACTATTTAAATGGGTAAATAAAACTTATATATAACTCAAAAAACAGGTTTTATTATATAGAAAAAACACAAAGTTGTGGTTCCACTATGGAACCACTAGGAACTTAAGTGAATGAATAATTTTTTATGGAATGCGTAAAAACCATTGGTTAAACAAAGTCCAACTTGACACGTACTGCAAATCCATCTAGTACGATGTGGTTTTGATCTGGTACTGCATCGTGCACAGCGAACCTTCTGCCCATGAACGGGTAAATGTGCAACTTTATCGTATCTTACTTCTGCGGGAACTGTTACTTTAAATTTGTTTACGGGTGAGTTTGAACTTTTTCGACCTCTTTGTGGAGTTTCTGGATCTGCTCCTATGAGACCACCAGCCACAGCTAAGCGAAATTCTTTTAAAGTAATAGATTTGCAATCTGGTGTACGATTTTTAAAAATAATGTATGCGTTGACAATGGTAAGATCTAGAAAGTGCCAAAAGAGACGATGCCACCATTTTCTAGACTTACGGTCAATTCTATATGTAGCAATGTGCATATCTGATTTATCGACATAATTCATATGCACGTTATAGTCTTTAACTAATTGAAAACAGGAAACTTCTACTGAGGTTCCATCTTTCTGTTTTCTTAAAATAGTCGTTACATCGTCGGGATTATGGAAATTACTTACAAATCGAACTGATCTTGAGTCCATCCATTTGAGATAGAGTATGCCCTCTCTTGTGATTCTCCAATCCGTATCCCCTCTTTTCATGACCTTGTCGTCTTTTAAATCTTTTGGGTCCAATTTTCTTCCCTTTCTAATGGTCCCACAAGCATAAATGTTATCTTTTAGTAAATCTTTTTGTAGTTGGACATCATTAAAATAATTGTCAAAAAATATCCTGTGGTAGTTCCCTACCAAAGAACGGGTTAAATCTTTGACAACTCTTGAGCCAAGATTTTGCTCAACGTTTTCAATTTTACCCGTGTAAACTTGAAATTGTGACACAAAAGCCGATTGATCGGCCCTTATCCAAATTTTATATCCCCGCTTTATGGGTTTCATTGGTAAGTATTGGCGAAAACTTATTCGTCCTTTAAATTTTACCATTGATTCGTCCACTGTTTGATTTTCTTGTGGCTTATAAGAATTTAAAAATGTGTGCGATAATACTTCTAGCAAAGGTCTAATTTTATACAGCTTATCTTAGCCATGTTCATCTTTTTTAGGTTGAGTGGAATTATCGTTGACGTGGAGGTGTCCAAGAAGCCAAGGAAAGCGGTCACGTGACATAGCCGACGATATATACGGATCTCTGATTTGCATTTTGGAAGACCAATAGTCTTTGTAACTGGGTTTCTATTAGTTACTTCTGTTGCGTATAAATTGGTTTCAAATACAATTTTTTCTATGAGCTCTTTTGTAAACAAACAGAAGACATTTGGTCCACAGGTTTGTTCAAAAGCGTGCGGGGTATTAGCGTGTGCTGAATTACTAGTCCACTGGTGTATGAGTGTCGATAAAGGAAGATCATCCTCACTGTCGTAGTTTAAAATGTCGCCGTTTGTTGGCAATGGCGAGTCGAGACTGTTTTCTGGCAATTCTTGTTGATTTAGGTTCATAACAAACTCATCAGCATCAATTGCGTCGATTTCATCCTCTGATGGTGCCTCAGAGGTGATGGAGCCCGTATCGGAAGGTACCTCATCCAACATAATAAATGCCATGTCAGAATCCATGTTTTCCAAATCCAAATATTTATTTCCTAAAAATAAGAAAAGTACCTAATTAGTATATGTGGCCTAGTGGTCCCAAATGGAACCACAACACATTTTACTAAAAATAAATCTTTTATATTGAAAAACTATAGATATTTTGGCAAAACACTATTCTACAATGTATATTTAAAAGAATAAGATAATAAACTTACGTGACATGATGTTTTTTCTTTAAAAACAAAGCAACAGGAAACACGTGCAAAAAGCGCCATGCAAGACTCACAGACAACTGACGAGAAACGAATAAACAGATCGCGCGGCATTGGGAGTAAAGCGGGGAGGTGACGCGTAAGCAAGCATTTGTTATGTGGTCCCGGCCGGCGACTACCGAGGCTGTAGACTCGTTTGAAATGTGGTCCCAATAAGACACCACTAGTACACAAAGGGTTAAGCGATATGTGGTTTGCTTATCAACTAAAATAAATATAGTCACAAAGTGCCTGAGGGCTGCATAAGAAAAAGGGATAATCAAAATAGTTACTCAAAGCCTCAGCAGTGTTATAAAAGCTAATACAAATATATCGTTAACCTATATTTAGAATAAAATTAATTTACATTAATAAATGCGGCAATTTTAAGCTTATTGACAGCAAATCGAAGCAATAAATTTAGAATTAATTAACCGAAGAGTATTGACCTCTTTTCAATAATTCTTACCGCAAAACACATACTTTTTTTTTTGCTAAATGCAGCATATAAAATGAAATTTAGAAATATTCTGCTCTGGCCAAATCGGAATGTTACACCTGTTTCCTTTTCATTATTTCCTACAATGTTTTTGATTTATTTCTAAAATTAAATTTCAAATAGAATATTTTTAGGATTATTCTTTAAAAACTTGATGGCCCTTTATATTTACAAGTTTTTTAATGCCTTGGACTTCCTTGATCTTGTTGCTTTTTAAAGAAAGCAGTGATCTAAAATAGAATTCATTCACACTCCCATTGAGCATTGTCAATTTATTCTTATTATAGTATGGTTCAATATTCAATTTGTTGACTATAATTGCTCAGTGTTTTATTAATGTCTAAAATCATTGTCAATTAAGGATTTCGAAATTGATGAAATGCGTGTTGGTGCTTTAATCCACTAGTATTAGTATCTTAGAACATTATGTTAAAATTACATAGAATAGCTATACTAGATTTAAAAGTTGCTAAAACGGCAAAACTGAATCCATTTTAGTTAAAAAGTAGGTATTTCAATTAGTTGTACTGGGCTAGGAACTGGTATAGAGCAGACACAACCGGCTGAATTATTTCACTATTTAGATACATCCTTGCACAAACTATAAGCATGATACATTTTTGCCTGTAATGTTTGTTACATCTTTATATTTGGAAAATTGTTGTGTTGTAAATAAATTGGTCTAAAATGTTTATTAATAATACATTGCATTTGCAGGCATCAGTTATTAAAATGGAATGGCTGGGGCTATCATGATTCCAAATTTGAAGTCCGGAATGATGAAGCATATTTTACAGGAAACCGGTATGTATATTTGTAAATTATAATATTGTAAATCGTTTGACAGTAAAGTTTAAATTATTAAGACGTTCTGGTGAACCATGAGCAACTAAGGGTAGATACAGATATTTCATATCTTCAGAGATTATCTCAATATGTAGAGTAATGCAACAGATGTAAACTTTTACCATAAAAGCAAATAAACTTCAAATATAAGGTGTTGGATTTAAAAATTTGCATAGCCATCGCTCGGGGTGTAATATATGCTTCAATGTGTCTGGGCATGCTGTAATTAATTCAGTTGGTTATGGTTTCAGTGGGAATATTCGACCATCCATCTGTTCAATAAGCTCTTCCACTCTTGGTATCTTTTACCATCTGATCTGTATTTTCAGTCGATCCAAGGCATATCTAATATGATTCATGTCAGGGAATTTTGTTGGACAGTTAGTTACGTCAATTTTATGCTAATTTTTCTATGTGCGGACGGGTATTATCATCCATTAGAACACTATTTTAGCTCTAGCTACACTTTCTACCTCACAAGTCATGGTGACCTAACAAACCCTCCCCTTTGCCATCATGTTTCAATAATGAGCCGAATGCGTTGCTTTGCTCCTGGCCGGTCCTTCAGTGACATTCCCGGTTGCATATTTGTAAACTGCAGACGCGATAGGACCTCGCCATAAGACGATCGTAATATAAATGTAGTTGTTTTTCGTGCGCAGGGTTAGTTCTGGTTAGAGGGCCAGGCATGAAGTGTTCAAATATTTCAAGACGAAACGTAACGGGGGGATTATGTCTAACATTTATATTACAGTCATCCTATGGCAGAACCTTATGCCTCTGCAGAATACGAATATGCTACCCGGCTAATCAATCTTGAGACCCATCTATACCTTTTCAGTGAATAAGTATCTGCTTCAAGCATTTACGTCCAGATTTTGGTATTTTCTAGTAGTCCTGAACGATGGTGAAGATGAGGTACTTATATAAATTATTGTGATCTTCTAGTGTCAATATACATTGAATTATGTGGTTATGTATAGTTTGAGTGGATACATACACTGTTTTAGCTTAACGTAATGTACCTACTCTAAAGATTTCTTGCTACTTACTTCTTTTGCTTGGAATTTGTATCCGGGTATGGCTCTCAAGTGTACAGTACTGTATTATACAATCTTTCTTATTGTTATACTGATACCATGGTTTTAAAATTTACGTCACACATTTACATTTTTATCGCTTCAACAAAAAAACGCGCACATGTTTCCATAAGCAGAATTTACGTGACACAATGGTCATTCTCTAATGGAAAAGTTGAAACGAAATTTTTATATCGGTTACCGTAAAGGCATAAAAAAGGAGAAGTTTCAGAAAATTTAGCTTTTCAGACCTAATTTTTAAACAAATTCTAGGTAATATTTATTCAGTCAGATACAGTACAAAGTGCTCAAAAACCATTTGAACATGTTTTCACATCTAACGATTTAATTTCTATTAAATTAACATTCCACGTCATTGTGTTAGCATTCCAAAGAAATCAAAGAGTGTCTCTTAAAACCTCGGCGATACTCCTAGCGCCATCTCTGTTTAGAATCCATTTTGGCGTGTATAGAAAACCGCGTTTCCACAATACAAGTTATTTATGCATATGATTGCCTAATATTCTCACTCCACTACAACTTGAGTCATTCTTATTTGCAAGAAGTTGAAGTACATTGTATATAGAAGCTAAAAAGTGACTTAGTTTGTGTTTCCCCTGTGTTGGAAGATAAACTGCTGAACGATTGAACGTTGCTCGTCAATTGGTGAATATATTGTACATAGTAGCTTATTGTGGACATTAAGGTAATATTTATCCTATTATTATTGCTTGTATATTACTGTATTTCATCTCAGCGCTATCTCAGTTAATTAAGCTCATACTGAGTCGTTCCGCAGGAACATTTAATTGTATTTAGCTGCAAAATTGTGTTTATAATGATATATTTGTTTAGAATTACAATTGTTTATGCAATGCTTTAGTTTTTAAAGGTATTATTCTTCTGATATTGTGCAAGGTCGATGCCTAGCACCGACAGATATTGTCCATATCATGGCACTGACTAGATAACAATAATTTAATGTTTATATTTTGTTTATTTATGAGCTTTAAGTTGTTTTCAGGTAAAATAACTTATTAAAATATTCATATAATGCTAAAGGTTTTTGTTTTATTTACAAATTCACTTTAGAACTAGCCCCTGTGGTAATTTATAGTGCATATAAGCATTTTCTGTTTGTTTAGAAAATCGACCAAGAGCGAATCTACAACACAAAGTATAAAAAAATAATTTGACGGAATATTATGTAATTTACGCAATTAACTGCATTTTCGCGCCATAAAATTGACGAAAATAGCATTTTAAAATGAATATATTTTGCTGCGTTGGTGACTTTGAATAAAAAATTAAGAAAAATAATGTAATAAGAAAGGCTGACTTGGGGTAGTTTTTTCCATCCCTTCAATAACCACTATCACCTGATATATCGTGTTTGATACCAAAGTAATGAGAAAATTACCAATAATGGAAAACTTGAAACGAAATTTTTATATCGGTTACCGTAAAGGCATAGCGTTTTACTTAGCTTAAAACATATCAGTCAATCAATCAATCAAATCACTTATTGGAATAATAGTACAAAAGTTCATTCCAAAAGGAAACATATTCAGTAAAGCCTGGTATTCCCTATAGTTAAAATACAACACATCTTACAAAGTCAGTCAGGTGTTAGAATAGTAAATACACATAATAAAAAATTTAAAACAACATATACCTAAATATATATACAAATCTTTACACACTACAACTAAGCTGCTGGCAGGAACGTCAAACTGGTGAGAGCAGTTTGATTACGGGGAGT
>MU186571.1:76041-88189 GCA_016904865.1 Pissodes strobi | reverse complement strand
GCACTATTTAATTGGTAAACATCAACAGCCCTAGAATGTTTTAAACTATTTATTGCTTCGATGACCTCACTAGGAGTAACGGGGCTAAGAAAAAAAGAATTGGCACATGAGGGCATTGAAAGCATTGAAAGTGCAGTCAAATTGACACTGGAATCAGGAATCCTTTTAATGAGCTTTTCGGCAACGGTCACAAAATAGTCGTTAAAAGTCTGAGGATCAATACAAGTTGAACCACCGCTGTTACAACCATTGTTAGACTCGTAGTTGATCAATTTCCAGCTATCTTTTACCTTGTTTGTTGAGTCAGAGATAAAACCCTGATAGGCAGTTCTTTTGGTTTCCTCAAGGCACTTTTTGTATAATTTTCTAAAGTGCCGATAGGCTCTCATGGACTCTTCATTACCAAAGAAGTCGGCTATTGATTTGAGAGCTTGTAGCTTATTTCTCATGTCATGCAGTTCCTGGTTAAACCAGTTGACAGGAGCAATTTGCTGGGAGTTGGGCACCCTTTTCAAGGGAGCGTGTTCACACACTATGTTGCTGTAAGTATTGATCAGAAAATCAGACATTCTTGAGGCCGATTCTAACTCATAAAACTCAGACCAATCCAAACTCTGTAGCGCAGTACTCATTCTAAGCAAGCCTACCTCAGAGATCGACCTTCTGTATGAATGCCCATGTCGATGGATTGATTGGGAAACCCTAAAGTAAAATGTCAGCCCATAGTGATCTGACCGACACGGATCCAAGATTGATGCAAGAGACATATCACTCGACAAATTGGAAAAAACATTATCAATGCATGATACAGCCCGACCAAAAACACGGGTTGGCATGCAAATTTTTATTTCAACATTGAAAGAGGTTAGTAAATAGGTAAGCTCCTGCACAGAGGGAGAGGTATCATGTAAGAAGTTGATGTTGAAATCACCGACCACAATAATATTTTTATATTTAGCTGTTAACTCAATAAGAAGGAGTTCAAACAGCACAAGAAAATCATTCAAATTCCCATTACATGATCTGTAAACTGTGACAACAATAGTGTGTTTCATGATTTCAATGTCATTACTCGTGTCTTTGTTCTGTACCGAAACATCAAGTTAATGGCCATCTACAAAACATTAAGGGATGCACTATATCCCAAACCGCAAAGAAATTAATAAGACTAGATTGTGTCGCAAAATATAGTGATTTCAATGCATGTCGAGGAAGCCAGCGGCAAGCTCAATATTGTCTAAGAGCATATTTTGTGTGTCTTGATACCAAAGGTCACTAACAATTTCAATACAATTATTTCCTACAAATCATTCGACTACACCAACACCAAAGCAGTATCATCGACAAAGGTGCAAATTTTGCCTTTGGCTCTACAGTTATACGTATCATTAATATCATAATGAACAGACTTAAAATCCTACAAGCATATACTGACCTGCTATTTAAGTAGCATTAAAACTCTTTAGCTATACACCTAACACCAGCTGACACACATATTAGGCTATTAGTATACCATGTCAATCTGTATCGAATCCTTTCTTACATTCATAAATAAACTTGTCACCGTTTTTTCTTAATTGAACTACCCAAAATATTTACATTATGAAACAGCAACATGTTATTTGTTTGTATTTTTTTATAAACCCTTAACATGACCCTCAGAAAATAACGCATAGCCAACGGAAGAATAAGTCTATAGCTCTTCTGTTTTTTTTTTCTCGCCACTCATAAATATGTAAACCAATAAAGCCCTGGGTTTAGGAATATACGTTTTCTTAAATATGATATTGAAACCATTAATGCTTTTCAAGTTTTGTATTGTAATTGAGTAAATATAGTTTATCTTCTTGCAATATTTTACTCGTATTTTGCATTTGCTATAATTAGTCAATTTGGATGTATCATAAAATGGAAATGATAATAAACGTCAGGCTATATCGTATTCGGTTGAATTTGCTGGACAACTTACATAATATCGCAGGCAGTCGCTTCGCTAAAGTAGAAATTTTGGACAAATTAAGAAATGCTGGTCCTGGTGGAATACCACCAGGAATAACCCTTCTTCAACTATTTATCAATTGTTTAAAAGCAGGTGGATTCAATTTACAAGGGCAGATTTGAAGACCACCAAAAAAAATTAAATTGGTGGGCCTGGAGGCACACCTCAAAGATCGCAGATTAGATTCATTGTATTTCTATTTATTAGCATTTATTAGCTATCATATCAGAAGACTTGAAGTGTTTTGCAGTACATCATTGCGAACAATATGATTATCTGGTGTATTGCAATTATTGCATAGGCATCTCTAATATGAAACTGGCAAATGCAAGATCTTAGGTTTTTTCTCATCTCACAGTTCCAATCAACCCGATTTATAAAATTTAGCATGAGAACCTTGAATTAATTCGTTACTGATTCAGAGTGATCCATCTATCAAACGCCAATACCGTTCTAAAAGCTTTTAGGCTTTTTGGGTTTATTAACAGATATAGGTACTAGGTATAGATCGTGGAAACCATGACTATCTTGTGCTTTTATAAATATCTGGTAAGAGATGCCTTGAAGTAGGTATTGTTTAATAATATTGTCTCTTACTTATATCTGCAATATAAATAAACTTGAATGCGTATAATACTACAAGTTGAATTTTCCTTACTAGAATTTGTCTTAACCATAAAGCTACTACTTGTTTAAAGAGCAAACCAGAAATGCGCATCTACCAGAAATGCGCAGCTGTTGTTTTAACGATCACATGGAACACAATATGGATCAACCGTTTTTGTGGATAAAATATCAACAACTGACTATGAATATTGCTTTTTGAAATCACAAGATTTTAATACCACATTGTTAACTTTAAGAAGATCTGTATGCGAGACTTTTTTTATTTTTTAATTGTTTTATTTGTATACTTAAATAAGTAATACCATTTTCGAAGCTCTTCTCTGGATACTGGAATAAATGAATATTTTGATTCTCATTAATTAGAATATTGAAGCAAAGTTTTCGTTTTTTACGAGTACATATTATTATGTGTTTGTATGTAGTTTGGCTAACACTTCCGAGTACGTGAATTAATAAGTAACTGTTTCTGGAACACATTATTTGCTTACATCAATATAAATCATTAGAAATATGCTTTTTCCTTTCTGTGAACTTGCTGACTATTTTTTATAATTGTACCTAAAGATATAAGGTGAACTAAGTCTCAATCCCCCCATCAGTCCTAAAACGACTTAAGTGAACATCTTTCTTTATTTCTAAATATAAGATTAAACGCATATTTTAATTTTGTAACTTTATTTGCGGAATAATAAAAAAAATACTACACTAATATTATTGGAACATGGTGAAATAAACTGAAATTATTTGATTTGCATTTAATTATATATTGCTAGTAATCTTAGAACGAATGACGTTTTGCACACCATGTCCAGACTTCATATTATGTTCAGACTAACTTCTTAAAAAATGTTTAGATGTTTCTTTCATCCTCTGCTAAAGCCTGTGCCTCGCACAGATATATTTTTGTCTCATAATTATTTTTATCAGTAAAAGCTTATTACGAAATTAATTTTGACTTAACTTACATAATAAGTCACTACATCACTAGGTAAATAATGAAATATTTACATCACTAAAGACGTAATGACTCATATTACATAACTCATTTTTTCAAAATCGATTTTTCACAGCGTGTCAAAATCAGAGTTTTAAATGATATGGTTTGACTTTTTCATTTAAAATTAAAATTAAGTTTATTTCTTTATTTAAATGGCCGTAGATAGTACATAAAATGTTGTACATACATTACACGTGCGCGATACTATACTACTAAAGTTTATGAAATTAATATTCTGTAGACTTTGATACTACTGACTTTGAAATTACCCGTAGCCTGCAAGGGATTAGGAGGACGACTCGGTCATTGTCTTTATAAGAAAACAATGACTCAGTCTACAACGCGGAAATATTAACCACTGGTGACCGTAATGACGCTCTTACCGCACTTATAATATAAATAATTATTATTTACTTAAAAACATTTACCTATCATATAAAATCTTATCAGGGAGTATTTTTTATCGGATAAAATCCGAAATATATTTTTTTTCCATTTTTCGACTAAAAAGTAAGCATATTTTAAAATTAAATGAGAACATGTCCACTTTTACCGGAATTTGTAAAGCCGTTACCAAACAATCTTGAGTAACCTAACTTATATATTATTCGTTGTTACAGGGTATCTCAGAAACATTCCTCAAGGGAATACAGCTCCCAGGCTTAGCTGTTCGAAAAATTGTCCATTGTGAATGCTGACACTGCATTTATTTATAGTCGTAGAAAATATTGTGTTAAATAAAGTATTATGTTGGTTATCTTTTTTAATAAAACCTTTTTGTATCATGGAGTTTGATTTTTCAGCTTAAATTTGTATTCATGCATAATATAAAATATTGTTTAATACATTAATTAAATATGAACGAATATTTACAAAAATTGAATGTATTTTTACTTTCAATTATAACAGCCATATGGACATAATGGCGTTTCTATGTGAAAACTGCACGGCAATAAAAATGACCAATCACAACTAATAAGAAGTCAACAAAACTAGATACAAAAGGTTAAATTATGGTAAATTTATTATGCAAATTTACAAGAAGTAGTTAATAAGAACTTTATAAATATTCGAATATTCTACCTTCATTAACTTGGCAGTATCAATTCCAATTATTCTATTAATAAATTTAACGTATTATATTACCTAACTCTTGTAAATTGTTTGATTTTGTTGAATAAAAAGCGTTTTTGGGGTGTTGCCACAAATAAGAATCAAATGGATATTCATAGGTTTCGCTTTATGCAAAAAAATATGCAAAATATTTCATTACAATTTGGTAACTCTGGTCGCTGACATGATTTAATAACCACGTATATTATTCGCAAATACTTTCAGACGCTCCAATTATTCTATTTTAAAGGTATTTGAAATTAAAACTTCTTTTGGCTCGAGTCCACATCAGCCAAGTGAGAAAGAGAAACAGTTCGTAACAAAAATATTATTTGGATTAACCTGTACAGGATTGGCAAATAAGCGAGGTAAGCGGCCGTATCTCAGAAAATACAAATAGTAGAGATTTGCGGTAAAAAATTATACAACCAAAGTGACCGATTGAAATGCCTATAACTTTAGTTTGACTCAACATATTTGAGCAAACTAGGTCTCGTTTGAGAGAGGAAACCTTGCTTATTAAGAACAAAATATACTCATGGCAAATTGGTATTTGCTGCTCCCGATCAAATTTGCAGAAAAAAAAACCTCTAAACCGCAAATCAATAACTTCACGCGTTCAGGAGTTATTTCCAGAAGAGAATTTTTTAACAATGCATGCATTGGAAAAATAAATAAGTTTCGAACTTCTGTGGTCAAGCATGCCATGGCTATTATAAAAAAATATATATTATCAAAAATAATTATTAAACAATCATTTAAAGGACCGAATTCGAATAAAACATTTCAATTTAATGCCTCATGGGTTCAAACCGCCTCCCATAATGTTGCACACATTGTTTCAATCTTTGTTGGGTGGAGAAAATTGCCGCTTCGATTTCAGCCGCTGGCAGTTGACGACGCAGGGTATGGTAATTAATGTAGTCTTTTAAAATATTACGAACAGTAGTTCGTGCTATGCCCAAGTTTGAAGATAATGCCCTAGTTCCTAATGTTCCTATCTGCCTATTATACTCTATATATGCCAGGACATTAATAATATTGTCTTCAGTTCTTCCATTGCCATGCCTATAGAATTTAGGACGAAGAAAAATGCCAGTATCGCGTAATCGCTGTGCCAAGAGTGGAAAAAATTTGACTTTTCTTTCAAAGAAGTTCGTTTTTCGTTTCTACGGCCTATTAAATGTGAAAAAGTATAAAAACATAAGTGTGAATTACTGAGTCCGAAATTCGTCAGAAATAGGGCAAAATTTTGATTTTATTCTACTCATATTGCCAAATTTTTGGCTGATATTTTAATTTAGGAGAAAGATCACGACAATACTAAAACTGGGTACCTGAGATAAGCGTCGTTCAATTGTTGCACCAAATTTTTTAAAATATTGGAGCAGCCTATGTCACAATTTACACTTATTTCCGAGCTTATTTATTATGTTATTATTATGGTATCATTAATGTTATTTTCATGATTGTTTTGATTATTTTTGCTAATAAAACACTTTTTACTTTAGTCATGACATGCTTAACCATGAAAATTCGAAAAATAATTTGTTTTCCACTGCATGCATTGTTAAAAAATGCTCTTCTGGCAATAACTATTGAACGCGTGAAGTTATCGATATGCGGCTTAGAAGTTTTTTCCTGCAAATTTGATGTACTTTTTCTTTCTGTTAAAATAATAGTATCATTATATTTCAAATTTCGGAGAAAAATTAAAAAAACCATGAACTTTTGAATTGGCGTCCTCTAGCGGGAACAGCAAATACCAATTTGTCATGGGTATATTTTGTTCTTAATAAGCAAGGTTTCCTCTCTCAAACGAGACCTAGTTTGCTCAAATATGTTGAGTCAAACTAAAGTTATAGGCATTTCAATCAGTCAGATTTCTCCCTTCCCCCCGCCCTTATTTCATGCCCTACAATCAAAAGTGATGAACAAAAAAGATGCAGAATTTCACGAGGATTACAGTGGTAGTATTCTTTTATCAACTTATAATGAAACATTTTTGAGTAAAATGCATTTTTCTACCCGACCATAGCTCTTGCGCACCCTAGCGGTAGAGGTATGAACTTAAAAATTATTTCCAGTGTTTTCTTTTGGTCACTTTGGTTATATAATTTTTCACCGCAAGTCTCTACGACTAGTAGTTCCTGAGATACAGCCGCTTACCTCGCTTATTTGCCCACCCTGTACATATTGTCATATTAACTCGAATAATCATTTACCTAACGGCCTAATCACCTATTACAATAAATATGTTAATATGTATCACCTTTGACGCAAGAATTTCCATCAGCGGCATAACTCAGATGATAGAGAGCACGTTTAGCATGTGAGAGATACCGTGATTGCAGCCAGCGCCTCGAAGAAACTTGTTTTAATTTTAATTAGTTTTGAAGTGAAAGTGAAATTTCTTTAGGTGCGTTGTGCCTGGAAGTAAGCTGGTGAACGTGTTTCGCGCAACGCAAACGCTACAAAATGTACAATATGGAGTTACGATTGAAAATAAAAAGGGTGATATACCGAGACCCGCGACTTTGCTCCGGCCCGTCCACAGTTCAAACTAGGCATGGGATAATCATATTTTATCTTCGTTACTTCCATGCACGTCATCCTCGAACTCGCCTATTTCTGACAAGAATCGATAGTTGAACAGGCCGGGATTTAACGTATAGTATGTTCTACCATTCATGTCAGCGAATTCGCATACATTCAAAATATTATTGTTTTGTGGGGATGAAGTTTCACTTCTGATGTGTGGTCCATAAGCACATTATTTTTTTAAATCTCTATGTTGAAGTTTTCACCGTTGTTTTAATGTAATTGATTAACACAGTATTTATAATTATTCTATAAATATATTTCTCCTTAGAATACTGAAGCTCATACGATACGGGCATGCTTAGTTCTGAAATTACAAGGAGTCTGCACATCATAAAAAATGGCAAACCATGAGTATACGTACGCAGAGATATGAAAATCAGTATTTTATAATAAGCCCTCGATAGTGATATTTTTTAAAGTTTTGAGAACCATTTATTAAATGACAATTAGAGAAGTGAAAACATTGCCTATCTTGATATTTTCCTAGAATAGGTGGTTTTACTGGTTCTAAGCAAAAAGTAAAAACACAATTATAAATATGGCAGAGAAATGCAATAAGATGTATAACTTTTATTTGAGGCTTTTTCTAATTGTTCATTTTTTGGTGCACTGTATAATTAACCCATACATATAAAAAAGCGGTTTTGAAGTTCAGGGACGGATGGCCGGGAGAACGGGAAATTTCCCGAGGGGCCTCTTACTGTGGGGTATCATGGGACCCCTACTGCTACAAACAAAATATGGGCCACGGGCCAAAAAATTAAATACCGCGTGTTAATAAAACTTGTTGAGGCCTCTTGACTCTTGGCTCTCGGTCTATAATTATGACTCTCTCACTTGGAGGAAATGTCAATCTTAATCTATCCCACATAAATCTAATTTTAAATAAAAAAGTATTTAATATAGGTAGGTTAGAAATCTGGTATTAAACGTAACAAATAACAAAACAATTGCAACTGGCAACGCAGCAATTCCGCTATACGAGTGTCATTACTGTCATTACTGATTACTGTATATGTGTCTCTGTAAGTTTAAGTTAATGGATGGATAGTGGATCCGAAAGAAACGATTCTAGGTAATTACCGAATATTTCTATTTTAAATGCAGTAACATATCATAACACGATTATTAAAAAATTAAGTGCAGTGTGTGTACTGAAAAATAGGTGTATACAGTAGATACATAATATCTATTATAGATATTATGAATCTATTGAGGATGCAAGTAAAGAAGAGATTTTCTTATGGTAAGTAAAGGTGCTAGGGCTAGGGTTGCCAAGTTGTAAAAATGAAATACCCCGAGGCAAATCAAAATAATATCTGTCGCTGCCGCTCGAATCTCGATCTCAGTTAGGTGGTTCCCGGGATCCAAAGTCGCGTGGCGCACGGGGCACGGGCGAAACGTCATCGATTCTTTGAAGCTACAGACTGCGACGTTGTCAAGTCTATTACTACTAATTTAAATTCAATGTAATTTTATGCTTGGGAAACATTCTAATAATTTTTTTTATATAGTCAAATTCGAAATTGTTATAAATCGGGAGATTTTACAGATTTGTTTTAGGGCGAGAGGCATGGCAAAAAAGCGGGAGTCTCCCGCATAAACGGGGAGGGTTGGCAATCCTATCAGGTCAGTGGCAATTATTAAAATAATTTAGTGGTCCAAATAATTGGCTGGCACCTTTCAAAACATAATTTCTGCATGCGTATTATTTTATGCTGCTGAATGTTATGAATATATATCAAAGCATTATCGGCAAGGAGCACGCTAGTGCAGTGGTAGGATAACGGCCTCTCATTTTCAAAACAGAAAGTTTAATCCCTGCCAGGTGCAAATTTTTTTAAAGATTTTTATTTTTTATTCAAAATAATTTTCAAAGTTTTAAACAAGTTTTCTTGAATGCATTTGGGTTTGCTTGGTTTGTTTTTCCCGTTTTGCGCAATAACTATACTGTTTAATATAGAATATTACAAGTTTTTCATTGAAAGTAATTTTCAAAGTTTAAAATAAATTTTGGGCAATAATTGGACTGCTTAATATTATATGTTTTTTTATTTTCAAAGAAGGTTACCTATTCTATAGGTATGTTTTTTGCAAGTTGAGTACTTATTGTGTGACAACTTAGCATATAATAAAGCATAAATACTATGGAAAAAGGACGAAATAACAAAAGTGGTGCAGAAAAAAAACGAGATATAAAGAAAGGTAAAATGGAGGATGAAGCCAAAAAATGTACGCCTGTCAATAAAATGTTTCTACACATCGATAATATGGCAAAATCAGGGAAGGACGTGGATGGCCCAAAAAGTAATGTTGAAGTCGACCCTGTAATAAATACAACTGCAACTAGGTTGAAAATTGCTGAGATGGAAGAGCAAGACAATACCCAAAACCAAGAGAATGTAAATACTAAAATTATGACGATCTCATCCCCTAGTACAACCAACATAGGGGACAAACCAGCAGCTGTATTTTTCCAGGAAAATCATCCTCATTTTCCTCAAAATAATTGCCATGTACCCTTTAATGTAAATAAAGCATTTTTTAGACCTAATAAAAACCCAAGGATGTGGCTCACATATGGTTTTAAGAACAATGCACTTTTTTGCACAGTATGCCTTGCATTCGGTGGTGCCAACGAAGTAAACAGTTTCATTCGTGAAGGTATGAAAGACTTTAAGCACACTTATCAAAGAATCGATGAGCATGAAAGTTCTGGCTTCCACAAAAAAAAAATGAGAAGCGTATTTTATATTTTATAGAAATAAAAATATAAATCGACTTCTTTATAATGAACAACTAAATGTGCGTAATAAACAAGTTAGAAACAATAGACAAGGTTTAGATACAATTATTAGTGTTATAAATCTTATTGGCAAACGAGATCTCTCCTATCGAGGAAACCGAAATGAAGCAGCCTCATTGGAAAATGAAAATGTATGATCACATAACATTTTTGGAAATTATACTTTTACTAGGAAGGTATGATATCATTTTAAAAGAACATTTGGATGCTGTTGTGAAAAAAGCAAACAGCAGCAAGAAAAAGGCATTACTAATCGTACAGGCGCATTTGTCACATTTTTATCGAAAACAACAGTAAATTCCATTACTTCGATTATTCATTATCAAATGAAAGAACAAATGTGCCAAGAAATTAAAGAGGCATCCATGTTTTCTTTGGAAATTGATACTACGCAGGGTATTTCGACCACCGATCAACTGTCCGTTGTTATAAGGTAATAACACCTAAGATTAAAAGAATACATATTTTTTAAGTAAGTTTATCACTTTATTATTGGGCTGCTAAAAAATTTAAAACTACGTTTTATTATTATTTCGTACATAAAAAATACGCTACGACTCTGTATCATTACCTATTATATCAAATAAACCAAATAAAGCAATCAATAATATTTACTATATTTTCAGGTATTTACACGTGGACAAGATACAGGAGAGACTTTTTTCTGTGATTCCCTGCCATGATGCAACGGGTAAAGGATTTTTTAATTTGATAATGAGTATATTTCAAAACAGTAAACTCGAAGCACAAAACTGTATTGCAGATTCTACCGAGCTGCCAACATGCAGGGAGAGTTTAATGGCTTTTCTGCAAAAATGAAGGAACATAATCCTGACCATATGCATGTATGGTGTTATAGCCACGTTTTAAATTTAGTTATGTGATCTTTTAAAATCTAATATAAAAGCAGCTTCACTGTTCAGTCTGATAAATTCTATTGCGGTTTTTTTAAAGACTCACATCAAAGGATGGATGTTTGGATTTCTTGTAGTCAAGATCAACGGCGAAGAAAACTACAGACTATAGGTGAAACGCGTTGGTGGGTTAAAGAACACGCACTTAGAAAGTTATTTGGTAACTTTAATGACCCCGGATCATCTCTATATATAGATGCACTCTATTCCCTGCAGACTATTGAAAACAATACAAGAATAAATTCCGATATTAGAGCTGTTGCTAAAAATCATAAAGAAGAAGTATGAAAATTTATTCACTGCCCAAATTTTTCTAAAGATTTTCTCTATTACTGGCCCTCTTTCTAGCTATTTGCAAACAAAAGGTTTAGATCTCCTAAAGAGCACTTTTATGGTCCGGAAAGCCACTGAAGATCTTCATGTAGTACAAAGAAATTTCACCTTAATTCAACAAGCCACGAAAACATTTATTGCTTGGCCAAACACCAAGACCAATGAATTTGAAGAATTAGAAGATATCACAATACAAGATGATTTTCCTATTATCCGCTGTCGAAAAGTTAAGACACACTTTGATGAGACAACTAAAGACGAAGTTCCGGAGCTCGATAGATTCAGAGTTACGACATTTAATGTCCTTATGGATATTGCAGTATCTTCAATGAAAAATCGATTTTCCAGGAACCTGGAAATTTGCAGAGATTTGGCTATTCTAGATCCTAAGAACTGCAAATATATTACAGAGACACTGCCAAATAGTTGCATGGACATCTTAGCTGTAGACTAATTAAATTTAACTTATTAGCAACTTCATCTCGCCTAAAAGAAGAACTAGCAAATTTCGCAAATATATGGGATAAGGCGAAGCTATCTCTCAATGAGGCATACGTTTTTAATTATCAAGTACCCGAATTGATGAATTCCTCAGAAGATGAGATGCCATCGATGCCAGCTTCAGAAGGGTGCACCAACAAAACTGGTAAATACTGCCAGAACTGTCCTACATGTGCCTACACTACTATATTAAAGTACAATATGTATCAAGGGGCTTATGCGACCCTTGCTGTTGCATATCAGTATTTATTAAC
>MU186571.1:60210-76031 GCA_016904865.1 Pissodes strobi | reverse complement strand
AAAACAAGTGTAATCATTTGTGGAGCCAAAGGCAATCAATTACAAGGTAGACATGAGTCCTCCACAACAATATAGAACATATCTACAGAAAAATTCTTATTAAATCGTGTGGATAATCAAAAAGTTATTGATGCTCTCGCTGCTACTAGTAGCTTATTGAAAAAGTCACTTTTATATTAGATTCTACATAATATGCATATTAGACTTTATAAAATATAATTAGACTTTAGATGAAGTATATGCTATATTATCTACCTTTCATGTACTAACACTTTTATTATTTTGCATTTATTTTTTATAAGCTATAGATAGGTCAATATCTATAAACATGTTTTGCTTAATTTAATTAGTTTAGTTTTACTTTCATTTACTTAGTGATGTATTTATTTTAATACGTGTGTGGTATGTTTTTTTTATGTAAATATTAAAAAAGTGTAATGTCAAAAAGTAAATACATGTTGTTCATCATTTAAATTATTATGGTAACAAATATTTTATAGAAAACAACATTGACACCACTCAGTTTTTACATAGGGTGGGGGCCTCTTAAGTAACTTTCCCGGACCAGTCAGTAGGGTCCCGTCCGTCCCTGTTTCAGTTCATACAAGCCTATGTAAATTGAGAAATTAAATAATATGGAAATCAGAGTTGTGTTAAAAATGTTAACAAGCCTCTGTTCTGCCCTATTCGATCTGGCGTACACACAGACCTAGACATTTTTACATGTTGAAAAACAAAGGTAGATATGTCTCTTCAATACGATTTCTTAAATCATTTAAAATCTAACTGGCGACACGTAAAGCAACGATACATACTGTATGTATCTTTGCGTAAAGTAATCTCCGAGAGGTCCAGATAAATAAATTCAAGGGAATTAAATTATAGGCTGTCTAGAACACTACGATTTGTTTGGTTGTATCATTTTATAATAAAAGAAGTATCAATCCCGGCGTATCCACCGACATTTATAACTGCTGGAGTGTGTTCAATCTATAAACCTATTTGCCTCTACGTAGCAGTTTACACAAAATTCTCTATACGCTTCCGCGCGATTACAGCAACTCAAGTGGCGCTTTAAAAAACTAGCCAATTGAATTGAATGTATTACTGTTGCTTACCGATGGGATTTAAGTACAAATACTACCTGTGAATTGTTAAGTAAGTAGTCTTAGGGAAAGATATAAGATCCGATTGTCGTATTAGTTTTTTTATTTCTTTTTCTTGACATGTCTTGCGTTAGTTTCGTTTGGTTGCTATATAGAGCTCCGGTGGTGCTCTACAGGGCGAAGGGCCATGCGTGAAGTGAAATATTAGTTTAATGATAAAAAAAAATGGGTTAAGAGCCAATTTATAACAGATATACGGCAGCTTGCATGTATTTCCGCGAATATATTCCACTGCCCACCATTCAAAACATATTACAACAATAATAACCCAACCCAAGATAAAAGTAAGACGTGTAATTATTATACCATTTTACCTTGCTAATCTGGTATGACATTTTGAGAATGACGTTTATAGTCAATCTGACTTATATGATCAAACTGACAGATAAACTAAAAAAAGTGTTCTTTGAATAATGGCTAACGTCTGTGGAGGAATTCTTTGGTTCCTAGTTCTAATAACATTTGCTTTTCCTATAGCTATGTTTTGTGCATTCTGGTTTATAGTTTTCTACTGTTTTGCACAAATGTGTTCAGGATGTCAGGTAATTTTTTCCTTACATCGTTGTAATAATTAGATAATATACCTCTATAATTACATGAGCTATATAAATAAATATGCAACTAGAGCTTCTCAGAATACCCAAACTAACCACCCAGCCTGATTTTAAGCCAATTCGCCCACGATACATAAAGTAGCTCAGGCCCTCCGCCAAAATTTTGCCATCTTGTCGACATAATGCAAAGTAAATTGTGAAACTGCACAGGTGAATTTATTAGATTTCCTTTTCAATCTTTTGCTAGCATCAGAAAGATAGAGGCAAACAAAAACAGAAATTATTTATAAGTTTGAGGACATCTGCTCCACATTTTATCAAAAATGTTAAGTTTGACCGGTAATATAAATTTACTGATAGCCGGAGGTATGGCAACTAATCAGCCTGACCAATAACGCACGGTCCTCAGTTTACCGATGTCTTTACGGTGCAATGAATTGCTGTCAAGTGCTCTGGTGGTTCAGTGGTTAGATGCTGGATCTGTGATATGGCGGCCCGGGTTCGATTCCCGTCGATGTTGTCTTTTATTTTTTTAAGGTTACGTTGTAATTTTTTTTTCTGCATTTTGGGCATGCCTTGGGTTAGTTTTGGTTGGTTGCGCCCCCGTAGCGAGCGAAGGGTCATGCGTGAAGTGAAATATTAGACATTCTAAAATAGTAAACAAACCTTCTAAATAGTAAATAACCCAAGCCATTGCGTTATTGGTCAGGCTCATTAGTTGACGTACTGCGGCTAGCTCCAAGGCAGTATATGTCATTTTTGGTTCTTAACGCATTCTCAACCTTGTACACTTCTCGTATTGCGCAATATGAAAAGCGGCGCAAATATAGTATTGTAACATATGAATTAAGGTGGATTGTGGATTCTCATGCATACAATATCCGACGATTCGATGACCCGGCTGAGAGAGGTTTGCACTTATATTAAGGCAGTTTCGATTGGGTCGTTCTAACTGGCTATGTTCATCGGTACTTCGCATATTACGCTATCGCTTTTAAGCGCTAACAGTCCCGTTGATCGACACGACACTCTGCGGAAAAGTCTACTGTCAAAATTAGTCAGCTAGGAAACAAGGCATTTTTTCTAATTTAGTTAAATTTTACCGCTTTTCGAAATAGTAATTTCTGCAAAAATCGCTTACTTTTATGTTTATGTTCGAGAATTATGTTGTTGCCATTACAAACAACGTCCCCACTTGCATAGGTGACCACAGTCCAGTTAGATGCTATAAATGCGTCATTATTATCCATTTTTTACATAACTTTAACATGAATCTGCATAAACATACAATTTAATAATTAAAATTTAAAATCTAAGGTTAGTTTATTATTTGAAATTATCGGCCATTTTGGTGCTAGGTAGCCCGCTGACTAAAAAAGCGCTTTTATTTAGCGCTAACTAAGCTAACGTTCGCTTTTGTGCCCCTGAACAAAAGCGGCGCCCGGCCTACGATAATATAAATCGGATCGGAAATTCTGGCAAAACCCAGTGTCATTACCCCTGTCGAATAGTCGGCACCGCTTTTCAATACAAATTTCTACAAAACGGCACTAACAAACGCACAAAACACACTGGACGTTATAAAACAACACAAAATGGACATATAAGTGATCAAACACTCGTACTAACGCGACAATACGCACAGACCAGCTGATCTGCGCGATGCTGGCTGGAGCTCGCCTAGATTTGTGATCTGATTGAATAGGCAAATGCCTAATGATGCAGTTCCAACTCCCTTCACAATAGGGCAAACTGCCCCCGCTTATATATAGGCTAGAGCCAAACCAAAGAAACGAGAAAGAGTTTTTTTTTGAAATTTTTCCTCTGATATCATCCTTTACACATCCTATGCACTCAGAACAAGACTACACATATCTCAACCAATTTGGCAATACAAAAATTAAACAGGCTGGAAGGGTAAGATACCCAGGGAAGCATATTGCAGCGTTGTTTAACAGCACAGTATAGGTATATTAGGTAGGCCAGTAGGGCCCTAGGCTAGTGTCAGGAGTGCGTCCCTCGTAAACGAGCTACTTGTAGCACGTAAAGGAACGCGCATAGCACAACATGCGATATATTTATGTACTAACATGCCTCTGTAATGTCAATATTGTAATAAAGGTTTCGTATTCGTATTCGCTTTTGTGCTGAGGTGTAGTTCAATACCGATTTGGCGGTTAGCGCTTGTAAGCGCTAACAATCGCTAAGACCCGTTGAACATAGCCAATGTGATGAAGTTTTTCGGAATTCCCCCCAGCCCCGTCTCCAGGCTTTAGGCCGCCCGAGGCGAGCAGAATTTGGCCGCTCCTTACAACAGACCAATTAAGAAGTCAATAATGACCTATCCGGCGAATAGGCGCTCGCGCGTTTTTTTTAACCGGTAGGTTCCGGTATAAGGACATGACCTGCAGGGTCTATATTTTCATGGTAGATGTACCACGGGGGGCTACCTGGAATTAAATCGGGGATGCCGTGGCTCGATTTTAAGGGGGGGTTTTGAGGGGCTATATGGAAAGCGCGTGGTTTTTCGCGATTTCTGGCTAAACGGGAACTAGGAGCGAACTTTTGCCGCGACCAAACTCCGCAGCGGAGTCGGGGTTGACCGGTTAGTGGGTACCCCCCATCTCCCACGCTCCCCGTTTCCCGAATTTTCCCGAATTTTTATCGAGAAATGGGGGAAATCACGAAACACGTTTTTTAACGGGTAGGTTTCGGTAGAAAAAAGAAGAATTTCGGCAAACGGAAAAAACAGTATTTTTATATCGACCTAACCTTTATCATGTCCCATAGGAACCGGAACCTATCGGCTTTTTTTCCGATCGATTTGAAATTCGGCATGTAGGAAGAGAACCTCAAGGCCGGCAAAAAAGGTTCTTTACGAAAAAAAAAAACAATATTCTTAGTTTTCGAGAAATCGGCCGTTTAAATTCGAGAACGGTCGTAGTTCCAAAACTACAAGTGATACGAACAAAATACATACCACCAAAAATATGTATTTCGACGGCCTTTAGCCCGTATGTGAGTCGTCGAACTTAAAAAATATATATATTGTCGTTTTTTTTTTTCGAAAAAAGGGGTTATTTTTAAAAAAAAATTTGACACCCTGTATATGCCTTTGAAAATTTTATTTTTATGTTAATAACATGTAAATGGACCCCTTTAATTGTTTCCGTAATAAAAACGGATCTTTTTTCTTCAAAATGTTCGGAAAAATTCACGGGTGAGTACCCTACTTATACCGTAAAAAAAATCGAGATTTTCATTAAATCGGCTAAAATTCGAAAATGGTAAGAGTTAGAGGTAAACTTTAAATGGGAAAAAGATGGGTCTCGACGGGTACTATAATGTGCCGTATCCAGTTTGATTGTACGACGTCTTTTATTCCAAATTGGCCAAACGTGATTTTTATATTTTCTCCATTTCTGTAGTAACGGAAAGAGATATCTCAAATCGGTTTGCGCCGTCTTAAGGTCGATCGCAAAGCTCCTATAAAGTTTTTCGATAGGAGTTCAAATAAGGTAGATATTCGATAAAAATGTAATTTGTGTCTCAAAATCTAGCATTTTTCTTTAGATTTCGGCACGAAATAGGGAATTTCGTACGGGGGGATTATCTTTTTATTTCGAATATTATGGGGGGGGGTTTTGGGTGCGTTGAGCTCGATTTTCGCACCAAAAAGGTCGTTTAAGTTTTCTGTACCGAAATATTTATTATTATTTATACGTGGGTGATATGTACGTGGATCACTCTAACCGTTTCTGTAATGAGTGCGAAAAAAAAAATTCGAAAATAATTTTCGAAAAAAATAAATTTTGATGTGGGTATTTGAGGGCGCGCAATTCGAATTTTGGTCTAAAAAATCGCACGAGTTTGCTGTACCGAAATATTTCGAAAATAGGGGATTTTTTGGGAAAAATTTTAGTTTTAACACCCTATATGTGATTTAAAAAATATATATTTGGACGTGGGTGACATGTACGTGGATCCTTTTAACCGTATCTCTAATGAAGGCAAAAAAAAAATTTCAAAAATAATTTTTGATAAAAATACATTTTGATGTGGGTACTCTAAAGAGGGGTATTTGGCGGCGTGGAGGTCGAATTTTTGATCTAAAAAATCGCACGAGTTTGTTGTACCGAAATATTTCAAAAATAGGGGATTTTTTGGGAAAATTTGTGGTTTTAACACCCTGTTTGTGATTTAAAAATAGTATATTTCATTACCAGTCCAGAAACTAGGCTTTTCCGGTGCGCGCACGACAGTTTCTGGTGTGAGGCGTAGCCGAACACCGGAAGTCGTGCAAGCACAGGAAAAGCTGTTTCTGGACGTGTAATGAACGATATTTTTCATAATACCTCTCTGAAATCAAGACATAAACATAAAATTCTTATAATTTTACGTTTCCAAAATCATGTCATAATACATTTTGTATTCAAATGAAAGCAAACGTCAAACTTGCAAGACAAGCAAGACAGGTATTTATCTAATATTCATCAAGCGTTGCTATGGAAATGTGTTTGTATGCTTTGTTGTAATTGAATAGGCAGCTAATTTTGAAGTATTTGTGACAAGTAATGTCAGAATAAATAAAATAATTTTACTTAAAATTAGACTATTGACGCTAAAATGTACTAGATTAATCTTGTAGACTGCATCGCTGTATAATTTTAACCCGATTTATTCTACTTTATGCTTATTCTGTGACTAAACAACTGCAAATTTAGCACTTAATTAGGGAGCGGGAAAAGTTTTCCCGCTCCCTAATTAGGGACCGGGAAAATTTTTCCCGTGCCCGGACCGAAAAGACTTACTTTCTTTGCTCTACAGAGACGTCGAAAATGATAGTTTTCAGAGAGGTATTATGAAAAAATTATTTGTACGTGGGTGACATATACGGGGATCCCTCTAACCGTTTCTGTAATGAAAGCTAAAAAAAAATTCAAAAATCATTTTCGAAAAAAATTAATTTTGATGTGGGTACTCTAGAGACGGGTATTTGAGGGCGCGGAATTCGAATTTTTGGTCTGAAAAATCGCACGAGTACGTATATGTAACATGCGCTCGCTCCACGCTCAATATGTGCTACATGCTGTTCACTAATCGATCAATCAATCGGGTTGCGTTTCGGCCACTTCCGTAAAAATTGTCCTGAATCGGTTTAGGACGATGCAGAAAAAAATAAAAACGGCCGCCCCTAAAAATCGGCCGCCCGAGGTGGAGACGGGGCTATAAATCACTTTCGAAGCATCGTATCATCGGATCCACAATAATTCACCCTTAAGCCACGTACCTACTCACCAAAAATTCATACGCAAACGCCATTTGTAGACATTTGCAAATATTTGTAAATGCAAGTAAACCTCTACCAACTTGTCCCCATGAAACAAACATCTGCATCTTTTATAATAATGTGTAAATTATTATTTAAAAAAAAGTAAAACAAAATAAGAGGCGGAAGTTTTGGATATTTCATGTTTTAAAAAGCAAAAGTTAGTAGTTCATGATATTCGAACAAATGATTGGGGCAATTTATTCAAAGTCGATACCATCTACTATTGCGCCCACATCAAACCGACCCCGAAATTAAAAACAATCACAATTCGCGTCAAATCTTATCGACTTCAGATGAAACGCTACAAACACACGTAAACGTCAAAACGACTACAAGCATTTCAGGTGTTACGTCCACAGTCCACACCCGACACACATACGGTTTGCAAACGTTTACATGTTTAAGCTTTTTGCACGTTCGGTGAGTGCATGGCTTTGCGCTACAAGCCCGACTCATTTCCCGTGGATCAATTTTTTCACGTAAAAAATTATTACACTAATTTTTTTGAAGTGAAACTTCTTTGCTGATGAGGCGACAATTTTCGAAAAATTCCGAAAATTCCGATCGCGTGAGAGGAGTTCGAAGAGTGCGTCAGCGGCGGCAGGAGGGGGAATATGCACACGCTTGATTGGGAGACGGCCGGCAGGAGGAGAAATGGATATGTAGCGTTACCTATATAGCATCTACGTACGTGTTAGTGGGAACGACTAGAAGGGGAGACAGCATATTAATAATTCTAATAATTTATCTGTATCTATAGCTGTTAAGGGAGAAGTTTCACTTCTATCGCGCGTGGACTTCACGCACAAACACTCTTTTAGGTATAATTTTAACGATGTAGTATATATTAAAATGAAGGAGCGACAAAATTAGCAGCATTTTTTCGCAGTAATGTTATAAATGCCTTTCTAAATAACCCTTCGATCCAGGCTACGATTTCTCCGTCAACTTAGAAAAATGTCCAATCTATGATACCGTGATACAGTTTTTCTCATTCATCTCGGAAACAGTTAATTTTACAACAAAAAATGCAATTTAACTTTTTCCCGAATTTTTTTTGATTTCAAGAAAAAAGGAATTAACTAAAAGAGAGTGTCAAATAAAGATTCTTGTACATCAGTTTTTTGGAAACGGCTCGTAGAGGCTGATGCATTTATTATATTTTCAATGCTTAACACAGCCTTTAAAACCTTCACCTAATTAATGAATTGACAGCGTCTAAAATGGGTAGCCTTCAAACTAGTATGTTATCAATTTCATGTTTGTAAATTCAGTTTTCCATAATTAAAAGTACAAAAGAGACAAATCTGGTGATCTTACTGGCTATGCTACCACTCTATTGGCTATTCACTTCCCTACTATTTCTATATGGAAAAGCTCGCATACTTCTCGACTGTACTATAAATATAATAAGTTGCATTAATCAGTTTTTTTTTTGAACGGCAATGGCTTAGTTTTTTCTAATTAGCCAAAAGTATGGCAGATACTTTTTTGGGATTATGTAGAAAATCAGTTACATTTTAGTGAAAAAGTTATAGTCGTATATCAAAAATCGGCTTAATTTAATTATTGAAAATATTGTCGACATTCTCAAAAATTGACAGACATGTCACACATAACATGACAGTTTCGCTTGATGGACTTTCGTCTATTGAGTGACAAAAAGAAGTATTTTTCTTCAAACCTCAAAATAACAAAAACAACGAAGTAAAAATTCTTTGTTATATTGATAGGAAAGCTCAGCGTCAGAAAAAGTATTTTGTGGTCACTACGAGCAGTAGTAAAAGTGCTTTTGCAGCCATTGGTTTATTTAATCAAACAACATTTTTCTTTTCATTGGGCGAATATGTCATGTTATGTCGCATGTCTGTCAATGTTCGAGCATGTTGACAATATTCTCAATAAATAAATAAAGATCACACTTGTTTTACTTTTAGTACCAAGAGAAATTCGGCAACCTAAGTCTTGTGCAGCCGCTTGAGAAATATATAAGTAAAGCTGGATTTATAGTTTCCGTAAAGTAAGAAGTAAGCAGTAAGCCGTAATCGATAAGAAGTAAAACGTAAGCAGTAACAAACTTTTGATTCATAGTTTCCGTAAGAATTTGTTTCCTATTTTTGTCATTTGCCAAATTCAGGTTTATGGTAAATATTATGTTCTCCGTCCCCTAACTTTTTCTCCACTTTTTTTGAATCTCTTCAATTATAAAATACCATAAATTTAGAAAACTTTAATAATTATTAACATTCTACCTACCTACATACTACATACCAGTGGAACACATTGCAGAAGCAATTGCCTCACAAGAGTCCCAAGCGTTGCATCTTTTATTAGTATCTATATAATCCTTTAATATAACGAATAATGCTGAATAATGTTTATTAAAATATGGTCTTTGTCGTATTCCGTCAGTAAAAAAATACACAGAGATGAAATGTAAACAAACAAAAATCAAAAATGCCGGCAGCCGACGAGCATGCGTTCAGGTTAAATATCGTATTACGCCTGTGCACTATCGCCGTAAGCTGTAAGAAATGGAATTGAACCATTTCTTACTTCATACTGCTTATCGCTTACTGCTAACTGATGAACTGTGAATGTCAACGTTACTCGCCATTTCTTTATTTTTCTTACTGCTTATCGTTACTTCTTACTTCTTACTTTACGGAAACTATAAATCCAGCTTAAGTAGTTTCTCCTAATATTTTATCGTTTGAAGAAAACATAACATGTATAATTCGGAGTGTTGCCGGATTCGTTTTCCTCGTCCGTCAATTCTACAGCCTTCACAAGAAGTACCACTTTTACTTTTACTCCTAATATGAGTAAGTGATAATTTTTGTGACAGAGATTGTAGGCTTGATCGACGAGCGTAGCGAGTCCGGCAAGTATAGATGAGCCTCAAAAGCCACTTTTACGCTGAATAATATATGCTATTTTTCCTTCAAACGTTGAACTATTAGATTAAACATATAAATGATTAGTCCTTATAATTCTCGAGCAGCTTCAAAACTGTTATTGTCCCTTTTGCTGCGGCATTGAAAGTAAGACAGTTATCATGTCAATTTGATTTATTTATTGAAAATATGCTTGAAAATCCCTAAGAAGGAAACCGGCATACCCAAAAGAATGCATTTGCACGGTTTACTCTTGGAGATTCCGCAAGACATTGCTAATGCTTTTGCTGATCACTTTAATCCAGTTATTCTGACCATTCGATCATTCGTGACGAGTGTTTCACAGAAAACCAAAACGTGGAGTATGGCGGAACACTTGTGCATCATCACCTTACAATTGAGCAGATCTCTGATAAGCTAAAGCAATTAGATTGTAATAACAGTGCGAGTTTGGATGGGGTACTTCCAGTCTTTCTGAAACAGTGCTGCGAGTCACTGGCAGGACCAATCTGATCTCTGTTTCAAAGTACCTTCACTAAGAGGGTTTTTCCTTCCTCCTGGAAAGAGTCCACACTCTTCCCTGTTTACAAGACTGGTGACAAGGCAGACTTTAAGAATTACAGAGGTATATCCATGCTATCAGCTCTACCAAAGATTTTAGAATCCACCATCACTGACGAAACCTTTCAAACTTATAAGAATTACATAACTGAGAACCAGCATGGATTCTTCAGAGGCCGCTCAACTTCTACTAATCTAGCCGTCTACCAGAATTTCCTGACAACGAAACTTGAAGCAGGGCACCAGATCGATGTATTATATATTGACTTTTGTAAGGCTTTTGATAGTGTGTGTCACAAACTTCTCCTTTTTAAGCTTTCAAACATTGGAATTGGCTCACACTATCTTACATGGATCAAAAGCTACCTTTCTGGACGGCGGCAACGAGCGCTAGTTGGAAGTGTCGCCTCAAAAGAAGTTACGGTACTGTCGGGTGTTCCACAGGGCTCCCATATAGGTCCGGTATTGTTCTCATTGTTTATTAACGATATTACGTCTTGTTTTAAAAAATCTAAGTTCCTGATGTACGCAGATGACCTTAAATTTTATTCCACAGTTAATAAATCATCTTTCGACATTCAGTCAGATATTGATCGTGTTGTCTTCTGGTGTTAAAAGAATATCTTAAATCATAATGTTAATAAATGCAAGAAGATGAGTTTTTATAAAATCAATAGACCCGTTCAAACAGAATATCATATTAATGAAACAACACTCGAATCCGTATCAACTTTCAATGATCTGGGCGTAATGTTTGATAGAGACCTCTCATTCAATTCACACATAGATCAGATTGTTGCAAAAAGCTTTAGGCTATTGGGGTTTATAAAAAGAAACACATCAAACATGACAGACACCAAAGCAATTACTACCCTTTACAACTGTTTGGTAAGAAGCATTATGGAATATGGTTGTGTCATTTGGAACCCGAATTATCTATGTCACAAATCCAGACTGGAAAAAGTCCAGAACAAATTCTCCAAATATCTCCTATTTAAACATCGCTTTCCGTACCAAGACCTCACCTACGAAACAAGGCTCTTGCTGTGCTGTGTGGCCTCAAGTCGCTTGAAGAACGCCGCCGGCCGGCATAATTACTACGCATTTTTTCTGCACAAATTGATCCATGGACAGATTGACAGCCCAAAGTTGTTGAGTCAAGGTGCCTGCAAGAACTACGAGACACCAGCTACTGTTTGTGCAGCTGCCCCACCGGACCAACTATGGACAAAGGGATTTCATAGACCAAATGTTATCCATATATAATAGAAAATTTAACCACATTGACATTTTTAATATTAGTTTTTATTCTTTAAAGCGTCTGGTCTCTTAATTAATTTATTTTATTTCTTCCTTATATATTGTATGTTTTTCGTTGTACGTTTTCAAATTTTTTATAATGTAATGTTTAATGTTTAAGTTTGTGTTTTATGTACTATTTGGAGCTTGTTCTGTGGCGTACTGTATTGAATAAGTAAATAAATTGACGGACATCACATCAGACGTGACAGAATCGGCCAATGAATTTAAAACAATCGTTAATAATTGATGGATAAACTAACCGTAGCAAACGTACTTTTACTGCCGATCGATGGCGTCCTTTCCTGCCGCTGCGCTGAAATTTTTCATCAGTATAAAGAGGAACCTTAACTTCGTCTGTTGAATGATCAAAAGTTACGTTTTCCGACGTTTAAAAATATATATATTTGTAATTTTGTCGCCGATACCACCGAACATTAACTTGGTATAGTTAATATTCGGTGGTCATAATCATCATAAAAAAATATTTTGATCTCTATAATTGGAACGTGTGAACCCTTAAATCTGATGTAATGTTGATGAAGAAATCGAAGGGTCGCCACTACAATGTTGCATCACGGAAATTGTTTTTTTTTATACATCTTACAATAATACTGAATATTATTGATATTACCTGAAAAGCAAGTAACTAACAGTAAATAAAATAACAATAAGGGCTTAGGGGCATGTTAGTTTGGGTTAGTCTACATTTGATTTCACTGACGAACGACAGAAAAGTGAAACTTAAATGTTTTTGACTGATGAAGTCATTTTATTCTGAACTTTCAAGGGAAAATTATATGTTTCATTTTAATACCTACTGAATCTTCAAAATATATTAAGGTATTAAATAAGCATAATAATCACTTTTCTGTTCATAACTCTGACTTTTTCAATTTGTAAGATGTACATTAATAAATTATTTTATTTTTCAGAATTGCTCCGACATCTTGTTAAAAGGGCTTCAGCTACCTGGATTTTGTGTAAACAAAATAAAAAATTGTGAATGTTAGTCATTAATAATAGTTAATTACTTTATATAAATATATACACTTCTAACAGTTTGGTAGATAGATTTATTCAACTCATTGATATACCTAATTCTGAACAAACAGTTACAGAATACAATTATAAGTTATTATCACCTATTAACTGATTCATTTTGAACTTTAAGATTTGATTTAGCTTCTAATGTCCCTAAAATACTATTAACTTCCTCAGTTGCAATTTCTACTGTATCACATTCGAATATCTTACAAAAACTATCAATAAATTCTGGGATCACATCATCAACTGAAATATTTCTATTTAATTCTTTGGATAAGCTAGTAACTCCCTTACCTTCTATGCCACATGGCACTATATTATCAAACCAGGTTAAGTCAGTGTTGCAGTTTAAAGCTAAACCATGAGTAGTTATAAAACGGCTTCCATGTATTCCTATGGCGCAAATCTGCAAATAACCAAAAGTTTTACAAAATCAGAATGGAAGTGTATGTGTTGTTGTTTAATGGGTTATTGGCTTCTGTTCCTTTCAGAACAAATTACCTGTACATTCGATGGAACTTCCAATATGGCGAGTCTGTACTCCTGGAAATTCCGACTTTACAAAATATTTATAATTTAAAACAAAAATACCCGCGGCTAGAGGTTTATGCAAGGGGGTTTCGTTTAACGAAAGTATAACCAGTTTCTGCTTGAGTATGCGGCATAGGGATACCGGAACTCAGACAGAAACAACAAGGGGCTTACACGTTGTCGCCTACAAACGTTTCCACGTACAGGACGTTTCCAGAGGCTTAGTAGGAATGACCTTTCACTAAATGACTTATCCTTTGTACCCCCATCTTACTAAGCCCCTCGAAGGCTGCATCACACGCTTTCCGGCGCAACAACGGTACGTACGGCAAATTGCGCATATGCAACAGAAGCCATTATATCGCTAAAAAAAGAAAGAACGGTACGTACACTACCGTAAAAGACCGGACCACCATCCAACATGTGAATACCACCGTGGTAAATTATTTTCACGAAATGGAAAAGATCGTATAGATGAAAAATTGCAATAAAATCTGTTGATCGATCTATTCTGGATTTACAACCAAGAAGGTAGATAAAACTACATAAAAGACACAACAGACAATAAAAATAAAATATTAGGGTAAGGAAATAAGTGAACTGCGGATGCGATACATTACACGCACTGTTTTGTTCTCCGTTTTTATTATTTTATTCCGATCGAGAAAACATACAAGACTTAATACATTGTTATTGCAAAATAATTTGTGGCACAATAATATATAGAATAATATAATTAAAATAAAAATATTGACTTTCTGCAGCAAAAGACTTTTTTCTGAGTTCAGGCGGGTTTGTAGAAACTAGGAAAACAATTGAATATATACAATTTCAGTTAAACGACATTGGCTTAAATCATTCAAAAAAAATAAGTTCATATTTTTTCTCTCTAAGCTTACAAAAACATAATTGCAATTTTTTTCTGCGAAATCTTTCGATATGTGCAATTTTTTTCTGCGAAATCTTTCGATATCGAAGTTATTTCTACTTTATGTGTTAGTTTTGGTTAGTTTAGGTTAGTTTGGGCTTGTATGGAATAGCTAAATTAAAGTGGTAGTTGTCAAAAACTAATTTAAAAAAGAATTAAATACAAATATTGACTTTTTCTCGCGAACACTACACTACAAGATTTTAGCTGAATAAAAAGTGGCACCGCTAATGTAACCAAATACGGCTTGCTCACGATTTTTCATTTAATGGAAAATTTAATTTTTATACTTATAAATATGCATATTTTCTTAATTTTGAATTTTCAATATACTCGCACTCCATTATTATTAAAAAGATGGCAACCACTGAATGAAATTTAACTACCTTTGATAGTTAGTATTGTATTGTTGTATGCACATATAAAATTAAGACATAATGCATAAATATGACTAAAAGAGTGTAACAAAGTCAGAGTGCAGACATTGAGATCTGGAAAACCGTAGAGAGACCGTGAAGTTTAAATAGAGACAGTTGTGTAAGCAATTGCTAAATAATATATACTGGAGATATTTCAAAAAGCCGGACCAGTTGTTGATTGCAGCAAATAATTCCTCCCCCCTCCTCTGTGCTGCCAGGGAATCCTCAAGCGCCCCTACAGTGGTGTCGGCTGTATGTACAGTATTTTGGTGTCATCAGCAAAAATATTACTTCCAACACAGAGCACTGTGTAACTCCAATATTTAAAACACACTCTGCTGAGGACACCCCAGCGGTTCCGACCATCATCTGGGCCTGTCGTCTAAGTACGATTAAAAAAGTGTAACACTTTCAGAACTGAAGTTACAATTTGTTAGTTTTTGCCACGATATACTCGTTTTTGCAAAAGGATATGGTGAATGAGACTGGGATAGTCAAAAGCTTTGCTTAGATCGCACATAAGCACAAAACTTTCCTACCTTCCGTAGAAAAAGTGTTTTTCGTCCACTCATTTAATTCAATGAAACAAGATTCAGCTTCTTTGGACAGTTTTAATAATAATTAATTGTTTTTTTACAACGCCAACGTTTCGGCACGGGTTTGTGCCATCATCAGGGCTAAAATAAAAACAAAGGATATGGTGCCATGTGTTCTTAAATCAGCAAAACAAATCGTGATGATATTATCGATAATAATATAAAATTTGACACTTTTAGCAAATTAAAAAGAGAAGAACAGTGCTTTAAAACTAAAAAATTAAAAACCCAAACTAACCCAAACTACACCTTTACGTACAATGTAATTATCTTAAAAAATAAAACAAACAACAAAATTCACAGAAAAAATTATTACAATGTAAACATGTCAAATTCGTTCTTGATGGAAAAGTATCGTTAATAGTAAAACGTATAGTATTGTCACGACTAACAACCGTCCGAACGTTTTTGTGCTACCCTATAGAACTAGCCGCCGCTGCCGCTCGCTTCTTTGTCTGTATGACTCATCGCCCGGCCGCCGGTCGCGAAGT